>JABCJY010000192.1:0-162039 GCA_013184415.1 Fusarium concolor
ATTTATACTAAATGCCTTATAAGTCCTGTACCTATTCTCAGATTATATAACTGCTCTGGTTTAATAGACACTGCGCTATCGCTGCAGGACGACCTGCCACAAGAGGTATGGTTTTGACTATTTTTATTTCCTTTTTAGAAGATCACTTGCATATATCATATATGATCAAGATAACAAACTGTTGCATAGATACTGTATTGTAGCTATATGAGTTTCCGAAATTTATTCTCAGCCATCCATTCCGTCACTCTATCTAGACCCTGTCATTTATTCGGGAATGCCGCAACCATTGATTCAACAGCCCGATCCAATGTAAGAGACTCTAGCCTTTTCTCGCTGACGAGGAAAGACTCTGGCAACCACGAAGGTACATCCTCACCAATTGCCATCTTTCCCACAGCTTGACCACTCAACCAACATTTATCCATCCCGTGGCCATTAAATCCGGCCGCAATCCATTCATCACTCCTCGCTCTGCCTGTCACCTTCTGGGTCAAGTTGCCTATCAAAGGCAGCCCATCTGGCGTGAAGCCCATGATACCAGACCAGACTTTCTTGGTCTTGGCTTTATCCGCATCAATGAATATCTTCGGAATAATGGACGAGATATGCTCTTTTGCCGTAGGACTCACTTCCGAGTCATCGCTCGTGAGCAGGTTCTCAATCTCCTGGCTCTCGCCTCCAATAACAATCTCGCCAGTTTTGGCATTCTGTTGCGCGTAATACAGCCCAGGCGTCACTGTTCTTGTCGCCGGATCATAGTAACCTTTGTGGGCCTTTGTCCATGACAATTCATGGCCAAGTCTAGGAAACGAGTCGCTAGGGTCTTGAACCGAGACTGTGCCCCTAAGCTGATAAATTGCCCCGGTGAGGTTGGGCAGTAGGTGTGACGAATAACCATTCGTGCAATGAATGATCTTCCGTGCTGTTATGACACCTCGTGGAGTCTGCAGCAAGTACATTTGCTCGGGTTGGCCTGTGGCTCCTTTAGAGGAGATCGAGAGAACCGGGGTATTAGTCTCAATGCTGAATCGAGTCTTATGGGCGTCCAGTAGATGCTTCTGAATAATTGTGATAAGTCGATATGACCACAGGGCTCCAGCTCCCTTTTGTTCGGAGACGGCAAGTCCTTCTTGGTACTTGTAGTTCTGGAGGGCCAAGAAATGTCAGCCCAGATTCACCTAATGTAGCGCAATACCACTGACCTTAATCACATCTTCATCTTCAACAAGTCCATACTTGAGCGTCGTATCAACAGTAGCATTCATCAGCTCAATAGAACGTTTGAGATGTTCCAACGTTTCTCTGTCCCCAATTACAGCCGTGGCATTGACTTCGCGAAGTTCCACGGCGTCTCGCTCAAACTCATCGAGCTGAGCAACGATTGCCTTGAGCTCCGTGATATTAGCTTCAGAGAATCGTAGGATCTTTACAGCTTCGTCAACGCCCAGCGTATCGGCAAGGTCCTGGAAGCGGTCGCAGATATCGGAAACAAGATGGCCACCATTACGACCTGTAGCGCCGATGCAAGTGGTACGAGCTTCCAACATAGTCACGCGCAGCTCTTTCACTCCAGAATGGTTAAGCAAAGTGTGAGCGACACTGGTGCCAGTCACGCCGGAGCCAATGATAGCGATGTCAGTCTGGGACATCCAATCTTTCCCTTCGTACACCCTGGTTCTGGATTTCCTACTCCGAGACCTCAACGATTTCTTCGCGCATTCGCTAACGCCCTGCACGCCTCACATCTAGTGCCTGGTTGAAGAACACTTACTTTTCCACATTGGAAGCAGAGTCCTTGCTCCATTTTTCGCTGTCTACACTCCTGGTTCCTCCTGCGAGCCCTCTCGTTGCAAGGCGGACAGGCTACAGAGTTAGCAGACGCATCCTGAGTCGCGCAATTATTACAAATTCCTTCCTTGCCAAGATCATGCTTATCCTGTCGCGTGAAGGGGCGACGTAGTTGATTCAAATGACGTTGGCAAAGGATGTATGGACGATAAGTAGGCGTTGTGCATAAGACGCAATATCGAACCTCAGGGGTGTGCTCATCACCATTGAGGCGATTTCGGTGTCTTTGACGACAGTTTGAACAGCGTAGGATAGAGTTCGACAAGGGATCCTGGCAATTCAGACAGTACCATTGCGTGCGTCTGTCTGACGACCTGACAGGGCTCGCAAAGCCTTCATTATGTAGATTGTCTTGAAGCTGGGTGGTAGAGGGCTGTAATCCATGGGAATATGTATCCGCAGAACCGCTATTATTATGTTGAAGGCCATATGCTCTATGATCTTGTTGGTATCCCGGCGACCTATTTGTTTCGAGGCTCTGGCCCGGCGGTTGTCGACTATATGCATCTCTTGATCGGTATGGATCTTCGGGCCTGGCATATAGTCTGGGAGGGGCATCTCCGCTGCTGTAACGGTACTGACCTATGGCTTGGTGCGGATTATAGCTATCGAAGCTTTCGATTGGTGGCAATCGAACGTTTGCGGTGTTCCCATAGCTTGGTCGGCTTGAAAGTTCGGGTCGGACATCGATGCTTGGTCTCTTCGAAAGGTATATTCCAGCATTCGACGCTTCATCGGAACTCGGCAGGTATGAATACTGGGGAGGGATCGGCCGGCTGGAACTCTCCAAGGGAGGTAGTCTGACACCATACCCATCGTTATAGGCTGGTTGGTATGAAGGCATCGTGAGAACATCATTTTCGTCAATTTCCAACGTGGCCAGACCGGTAGGCCCTTCGTTTTCGAAGCTTGATGTGTGATGTCTACGAGAATAATAACTCATGATACCAGTAATAAATCCAAATTACCTTGTATGAGTATGCTTACAGACAGTTCAGTTGAGGTGAAGTAGCAGTAAAGTTTTTGTTAGTCTAAAATCAACAGCTCATATAGAAAAGCAGTATTTATACTCGAGTTCTAAGGAATACCGTGATGGTGAGTAGACTCAATTCGCCAGAGATTAAGATAAGCGTTTACTAGAGTAACCTCTTGATCGACTCTAGTCATTTTCGCATATTTCTTTTACTCACAGACATGTTTTTCTGATGCGGGTAGGTCTCAATTATAGAACATCTGTCATTCCCTATCCCGGCGTTGTGAATATGAAGTGCTTGAGATACAGTGATCAATGGATCCTTCTGAGACTTCTTCTTCTATTCTGAGATCTGTCAAGGTGACACAAATAAAAAGCCTATATACTTAGCCCATTAAACGAAATAGGCATTTCTCTCATCAAGCCAAAGCTATTAGCCCCCATATGTTGGTCAACTTGGTATGAACAAAGCATGGATACTTATTCTCTCCCTAATTATCTATGAATCCTACTTCAAGAGACAAGCGGTAACGTATTTATCATACTCCTGGATAAACACTAAACGAATAACAGTTGTTTTCAGAAAGATAATAATGAATCAGCGATGATATTGATTAGTATAGAGGACTAGAAAAGGTCCAGGGGATCATGGCAGGTACATTTATCTGATATACCTTGTACCAAACAAGCAACCGAAACCTCTATTTTTTCTTCCCGCCTGAATTCTCGCCTGCGACGATCATGCTTAGGTCGAAAAATTCCTGACAACGTCTGTCTTGAACCGCCGTTCGGTATCTGCATACATAGCATCTATCCTCTTTCCTGATCCTCTTCCCACGATTAGTATCACGCTTTTGCCTGTCAACCATACAATGGTCGCATTAACATCAGGTGCAGTCTTTACAAGCGCCCTCCTCACGGCCTTCTCCGCTTGTTCTTCAGTGAGCTTTGCTCTAGATCTCCTGCACACATCACAAACGAATGCACTACCCTGGCATGTTCGGCAGTCGAGGATACACAATATGGCCGTTCGTTGCTCTCTTTTCTGATGCTTCCAGTTGCAATTGTCATAAAGCAAACGGAAGTATTCCATGGCCTTACCACAGTCAGCACAATAGGTTGTTTCGGGTGAGAGAATATCCTTGTCTTGAGGAACGAATGGTTGTGAAGGTGAAGCTTCGGGATGCGGCGCGGGGCCTGGCTGGGGAGGCTCCTGACGGCGACGACAGGAGGACGGAGGAGGATCATCCGGAACTACTTGCTGATAGAAGTCTGGAGGATTCCTTGAAGGGCGCTGTTGAGAGGACTCTCCAGGGTCAACATGAGTGTATGAACCGAGTATGTTTCCAGGGCTAAAGGGTTCAGCTCCCAGAAGCCCCTTGGCGTCCAGCTCGTCCAAGGGGGTATTCCCATGACCATTTGGATCGCGGTTGGGGTTGCGGTTGGGGTTACGTGTATTGCACGGCATGATTTTGATGTTGGGGTTATCGTTACAATCTACGAGTGTGAATTGATTTGTTGTGATGGGCTGAATAGTTGGTCAGGCGTTCTGGTCTGGTTAGTCCCAAGGCCTTAGCATCTACAGGTATATATGTCAGAGTCTCAAAGCTTTCTATCAGACTCCAACACAATTTACAACTACTCAGTTGTTCCAAACTCTCTCACCAATAGTGATTCATGGCCCTAGATGGCGCTTCTTCACAGTATGAGGCAAAAGACAGACTGCTTATCAGTTGAACTAAACTTAGTTTCTTACCCTCGTGATTCAATGCCTTATAAAAAAAACAAGAGATCAGAGTCAAGAGGCGTACTGCCTCGTATTGCTTACCAGTGTTAGTCTGTCAGTTCCTAGTGGTAAGCGCTGTGAATAGTGAAACTCTGACATGAGCAAACCTTTTGATGTCTATGTAAAACTGATCAAGTTTCGAAACATCCGCACTTAGCGTTCGGCAGCCTTGATACATGAATACATCATAGCAGCACCATTCAAATTCTTAAGCACTGAGTTGTTGGAAATTGACAGTCTGTTCGGGCTTACGCTACTAAGAGGGTTACACAGTCTGCACTTGCATGTATAAATGAATGAATCTTGTACTCTATTTATATGCCCTGACATAAATTTATGGTTCATTCAGATATTTGTTCACTTTCATGAATAAGACGACTTTCCACAACCTTTGAATCTTGTCTTTGAATTACAATTTCAGCCAAGTTAAGGAATCAACATCAACTATATATTGTCTCTCCTTGAGATCGTCTTTTTGTAGTATGCACCCCACATTACATCTATCTTTCTCACGCTGTCTATCCTTGTCGAATTGTCTTTGTGACGCTCAAGTAATTTTGGCATCGGGAGAGGCAGAGAGTGTGAGGCTTTCTATATTGAGCTCAATCCCGTTGTTGAGCCCTGAGATTGAATCTGTGTAGGCGAACTCGACGTTGCTGCAAGCAGCTTTCACATGGCCGGCTGGATACAGAACGATTTCGTTTGCAACATATATTACAGGCGCCATTCCGAAAAAGAACCCATTTTTCTTCCTCTGTAAAAGCCAATCTTTGACGTAAATGATGCATGCATAAAAGGGCATCGGGCCCGCCGGTTTCTCGCTTGCATATGATACAGAATCGGCATTCAGTGCTGTTATGAAGGAGGCGTTGTCTCCGTTGCTCACTGATATATGTTCCTGGGCGAGAACGACATACACTGCACATACTCGTGATAAACTCACAACCCTTTCTGGTGATGGTCGACGTAATGGTCGTGATTCTGTCGTAGCAGAAAGTGCCTGATGCGATGTCACACCAAATTTCCAAGCTGAGCTGATTAGCGACTCTTTCCTGTATTTTCTGTAGCTCACAATCACTAATGTTGTGAGCTCTACCTTCTCACCATATCCCCGACTATCGTGATCATAACACAGTCATACGGAAAGTTTCCAAATTTTTATGGTCTCCGAAAACAGCTCAGGCAGGAGAGCAGGGCTTGGATGTTCTTGTAGCGTTGAATGATGATTTGAATCGTTAGAGTGCTTAACGCGGTACTCTTGCAGCGCATCGCGAATCCACGCTGAATCAGTATCTGGACAACATAAAGCAATATAAAGGGTCCTCTAGACAAACAGAAGTATGGTCAGCACATAGATAGCCTGCTAGCTGTTTTGAACTTTCCATCCAAGCCAAATGGATATTTTCTAGTTGTCAATCATTTGTGTTTATAGCAAATTGGGCACTTCATAGACTCCACGGACATGTTATCAATTTCTTTCTCTTGCTTAATATTCGCATTGTTCTTGCTAACCATGGGCCATATTCAAGATATTTTGTTTATTCTGGTCAGCCCCAGATTCAATGTTCCCCGCCTCCTCATTCTGCATCAGTTGCCGCGTTAGCCCACCCCAGTCCGATGTCAACTCTATTTCCCCTCAATACACCTGAGAAGGCCCGAATGCCAGCAATAACACCGACACGCGCCATTAGCAGCGATTTTAATCACAATGGAGATGAGGAGACGAAATCCGGGGGATCCGGGGTAACATTTAGTTTGCATTTACTTTTTGACGTACAACGGCAATATCGCGCTGCGACATCAATGCCATAATAACCAGGCGGGAAGTATTTATACTGACTTTCGGAATTAAATTATAGTGAATTTATTCTTCTTCTTATTATTATTAATCTTATTATGTTAAGGTCTTTTTAAGTTAATTAATGACTGAAAAGCCTTTAGAATAGCCGCGGATCATGTTGCTCGACATTCACGGATGAGCTAAATTAATTTGAGGCTATTTAGGTTATTTCGCAAGGATCACCCCAAAGTGCTCGACAAGATCACAAAATAAGGTTTGATTAGACACCTTCCAAAATGAAACGGGGTAACGACTCAGAGGTTTGACATCCAACCACAAAAACAATATCAATTGGAATGAGGAAGAAGATACCGCTTGACACAGAAATCTTAATATCATGAAGAACTACAGGGTAACAGGCAGCGCTATTTTTCACCAGATTGAGCGTAGTGGCATATTATTTACAAGCCAAGTGCACCAGAAAATCAAGATATTATTGCTCGAGAAGGATGCGTTTCGCCATACACGGGCCGGAGGCGCGCCGAAAGGATGCCGTCTGTGACATCGTTATGGCACTGCACCACTCATTCCAGAACCTGCAGTAGCCAAACTCAAATAGGATATGTGACGAGGTACTACCCGTGAACAGTGCGCTAGAATGTCGATCTCTTCAACGGCCATCAATGAAACGCACAGAACCTGACTTAACTACGGATAGTCAGGTTGACTGTCGACTTTTAGTTGTTATAAGTGATACATACAGAAAGAACCTTTCTTCACCAATTGAATGGCCTTTTAACAAAAGACAATGTGCCAACCAGCACTGTGATCTACAGGGCGATTGTAACATTCAAAGCCTTGCTTGATATATCGCATTGACAGTTTGAAGAAAGCACATAAAATCATCGTGATCAGTCTAAGTATGACATTGCGGAGCCTCTCGCGTAGCCGGCGAAATCTGAGGGTAGTTAGCTTGAGGCGGCAAAACCCCCCGTTGGTGGTTAGTGCTCCGTAGTACTGGTAATGTCAGATCAGTCCTTAGATAACTAAAATTGGTGGAGCGACAAGTAAGACGGAGGCATGACTCAATTTGGTATCACTATTACCCAGAATACCCGGTGATCGCTTTGACTCAACATCACGAGAGCCACAGCGGATTACTAAACCGGAGAATATTGGAAACCAGAGCAATTCTAGACCCGGGGAAGATGATGTTTAAGGGGCTGTGGACCTGGCGGATGAGATGCCTTTTAGTAAAATTCGGAGAAAGCAGGCTCGTCTGGATGCAGCAAGCTGCATGTTACCCCTGGGGCACCTGTCAGATTGAGCTTAGTCCTTCAGCTGGAGTGTGCATGAGATTGACAAGACGCAGGGGCACGAGAGTGAAAGGGGTCAGAAGAGATGAGTTTTTGGTCTGGGAGTACTCTATCCGCTACTGTTCAGTCTTATAATTCAAAGTTCGCCTTTTTGTTCCTGGCTTTAGAACACAAAACTATTGTTCTTGACTAGCCCTTGTTCTGGTCAGACTCGCGAGACACGAGTAAGGCAGTGGCTTAACGTCCTCGGAGCTGATATTCCAGGAGGAAAAGCATTCCACATTCCACAGCCACGGGTCCCAATACGTAATAGAGCCCCTGGGCTAGAAGACTTCCTTACTTCCGAGCCAATCCCCGCACGTTTCCCCATGGAGAAGAGTGGAGTCGCAGAAGGGGGGCGGCTAAAATCGGCCAGGAATGGTGAGACGCGGGCGTACGAGAAAAACTCGCAACCGCAAAGTCTGATTTTTTGGTAAATGACCCGAGGCTCTGGAGTCTGTAGCGTCTTGGCTGAGTTACCTAAAGAATTGCGTTGGATGCCATGCACATGGCCGGAAGGGGTAGGTAGGCGGGACTCGCGTCAGCCACTAGATGATCACGACAGCCACTACCAAGTCTTAGGCTCATTGTCAAGACGCGAAGGATGGCTGCTGTTTGGCGCAGAGCCAACGGCCTGGTAAGATCACCCGGGAAGGTCTCAGACAAGTTGCTTTTTAGCCCATCCACGTGTAATTCCTTTCCTCGCCCATGCCTAGTCCCAGCCAGATCGGCATTTGACAAGCGCCCAAACGCATCCATCCATCTCTACGTTACAGAGCCTCATCTTGATCTTGTGTGATCGTCATTGTCAAAGCTTCTGGAAATACCACGTGGAATCCCCCAACCGAGGAATTCTTCATCAGTCTCCAACGCTCACCCGCAGTAACCGGCCTACCAGACCCAATAGGGCAAATGCCCAGCTAGCGCAGCTTTACTCGTCCGACTTCTCCAGTGACTCGTATCCACCTCCGCCATTGGCAAAATACGCCCGCCGAAGAACCGCCGTGAGCTATTCACAAGAGAACCTGGGGTGCATGGGTCAACGCAGAACTACCCCAGCATACCCAGAATACCCAACCGAGGGCGCCGATCCTATATATGCTTGCTTCTTGCAGGATGTAACCCAGGACATGGACCAGAGGTGCAGATCTCTTTTTCATGACTCCGCCGCAAGGCATCCGTTCCTTTTCATCCTGATTTAAATTATTCCCCAAAAACACCATGTTCGGCTCTGGGAAAGCCCCGTCCGACACTGGTAGCACAAAGGATGAGATAGTCCTGCTACCAGTCCAGGCAAAGTCCGGCATTCTCCGAGTCACCGAGATCGAGACAAAGGTGCACGATCCCAACCAACACAACAACACTCCTGTACCAGACCCTACGTTTGATCTACCAGATAATCATCCCAATAAAAATGCCATCGAAGTATTATGGATTCCACGCGGACGAGAGTCGCACAGCTCCGACGATACGGGCGAGAAGGTCCGTCGTGCGCTGAACAATGAGAAGGAGATGACGATTATGGGCTGCTGCAAGCAGTTCCCTAAGGCTATCTTCTGGTCTCTTCTACTCTTCCTTACTGTTGTTATGGAAGGTTATGATAAGAGTCTTGTAGCTGGCTTTGTCGCCTTCCCAGCTTTCCGAAAGAGATATGGAGAGGTGTACGAGACTGCGAACGGCCCCATGTATGAGATCTCACCGTTATGGCAAACAGCACTTCAAGTGTCCGCCATCGCATGCGAGGTTCTTGGTCTTTTGCTTCATGGTTGGATCACATACAGAATTGGTTACAAGAAGATGATGTTGATCAGTCTTGCTTGGATGTGCCTCGCTGTCTTCCCAGCATTCTTTGCGCACAACATCGCTGTCCTAGTCGCCTCTCAGGCTCTATGTGGTATGTACATTCATCTCATTTTCCTTTATCATCCCCCTCATTCCATCATCGTTCATTGTCTTCCATCTCAATGAAACCCTCTCAGTCATCAAGGCTAACCATCATCATGCAGGTATCTCATGGGGTGTCATCCAAACACTTGCAGCTACATATGCCGCCGAAGTTGTGCCTTCAGCCATTCGTGCCCATCTACTAAGCATGACCAACATGTGCTGGGTCATCGGTCAACTTCTCGGTACTGGTATCCTTCGTTCTCTCGTTCACAACGATTCAGAATGGTCATACCGTATTCCCTTTGCTCTTCAGTGGGCATTTGCTGTTCCTCTCTTCATTGGAATCATCTTCGCACCCGAGAGTCCATGGTGGCTCATTCGCCGTGAGCGAAAAGTCGAAGCACGCCATGCGCTTCAGCGCCTCACTAAGCAATCCCATCTAGACATTGACGACACCATTGCCATCATGGAGCATACCAACCGCATCGAACGTAAGCTCAACTATGGTGGTTCTAGCTATACGGACTTATTCAAAGGCGCAAACCTTCGACGTACTGAGATCTCATGCATGGTTTGGTCTGTCCAGGCTCTTTGCGGCTGGATCTTGACTGGCTACGCCCCGTACTTCCTTGAGCAAGCCGGCTTTGACTCTTCCAAGTCATTCAGTCTGTCCACTGGCATGTACGGTATGGCTCTGGTCGGTGGTATGATCTCTTGGGGCCTCCTAACCCACATCGGTCGTCGCAAGCTGTACCTCGTCGGTCTTGCAGCTGCTGTCTTCATGCTCACCCTCGGTGGTATTCTCTCTGTTGTTCTGCATGGCCAGAAGGGTCTCAACTGGTCTCTCGGGGCCATTCTCATCACCACCACCTTTCTCTATAACCTCAGCATCGGCCCAACCTGCTACGTCATCGTCGCCGAGATTCCATCCACCCGACTTCGAGTCAAGACCATCGCCTTGGCCCGGGTTGTCTATAACATCTTCATGATCATCAACAACATCATTGTCCCTCAGATGCTCAACCCCACCGCGTGGAACATGCAGGGCAAGTCTTGCTTCATCTACGCCGGGACAGCTTTCCTTTGTCTCATCTACTGCTATTTCCGTCTTCCAGAGACTAAAGGCCTATCATACCTTGAGTTGGACATGTTGTTCGAGAAGGGAGCTCCAACAGCCAAGTTCAAGGAGTTGCAGCAAAGACTGGCCAACTCTGCGTACTTGACGGTGGATAGGGCGGAGCGCATGAGGAATGCTTGGCATGGTTGGCTCACATACTCGTAACACTTTCTAGCGTTAATGTCTACCCTCTTTTAATGAGATATTAATATTATTATTTCAGCAAATTCGCATGACTGACTCTTTCTTTTGTGAAACTATGTGTGACCTAATGACTCCATGGCTCAAAGTCCATCATCCCCGCAGATCCGTTTCAGATAAACTGACTAAAACTTTGATATAATTAATGTTTACTGTCAATATACACCTTAGATTAATTTCTTCGCTCCTATAATGACATTGTGTAGCCTTTCGAGTGGCTGTTAACCCTTGCTTAACCAACCTAAACTCGGTGGGGCTTCAAAAATGAGTGAATCATCTCTTTAGACGATGTAAAGCTTGTGGGGCTAAGATCTATTAAAGAATACCTAAAATTATATATAAGTTTTAGGTAAGACTTATGTAGTTTTTATGATTCTTTAGAGCCCACAAGCTTTACGGCATCTACAGAGATAGTGAATCATATCTTATCTGATCATATAGTAGATTGTGATTGGTACGGACCCGCTAGAGTGGAGTTTTTGACGATCAGCCCTCGGCTGTAGAATTGAATGAAAATTCATCAAACCCTCCCCCCTTTATCATTTCAGATCCACACTAGTCTCATTTAGTCACCGCATTTCAACAACGACATCACGAACTTACAAAGCGTCTGTCTCAGATACATCGATCTCACCTAAACAGTCCAGTTCATCCGGCCTTCAGCTGTATTCTCAATCTTTGTTTCACAGAACGCTTTCTGCCAACCTCACTCAACCATGACGACGACTGAGGATTATGCACAGGATGCCGCACTAGAATATCTGGTAAACCCTCTGAATGGCAGTCATTTATCAGATGGGATTGAGGGATCAAGTCATGGTACATCCTCTGGATCCTCATCATTTTTACAACTGCTAATCCTCATCAGATAACCGTCCGCCTGTCCCAGGACCAAGTTGCGACATCTACACCTTTACCGATGAAACAATCGTCCCCTCAATCCCACCAACAACTCACCCCTATCTTCTCGTCAACATCGGTTCAGGTGTATCATTCTTCCAAGTCTCAGAAAACAACCAATGTCAACGTATCTCCGGCTCATCCTTTGGTGGTTCAGCACTATGCGGCCTCCTCCTTCTGCTTACCAGAGCGCGCACCTATGAGGATATGCTTGAACAGGCGGAGAAAGGCAACAACGCCAATGTCGATAAGTTAATCGGTGATATCTATGGCATGGATTACAACCGAATTGGTATGAAGATGACAGCTGTTGCTTCAACGTTTTGCAAAGCTTTCAGCTTGGAGCACCGCCCTGAGCCTGAGAGCCAGGAGCCTGAAAACTCTGCAAGAGATATCAAATCATTCTCAGATGCAGATATCTGTCACTCTCTCGTATTTGCTGTCTTCAACAATATTGGTCAACTTGCTACGCTGCATAGCCGCATTCATAATAATCCGGATATCTACTTTACCGGCCCGTACGTTCAGAACTGCCGACTGATCATCAGAACCCTCTGCATCGCAGTTCGCTATTATTCTCAAGGAGAGAAGAAGGCTCATGTTGTTGTAAACCAGGGAGACCCGGCTGTCTGAAGAGTTGCACTTGGATCAGAGGATGGTAGAGAAGGCAAGCATGGTTAGCATTGACGAGCGAATAACAGCATCATAGAATCATCATAAACTTCACCTATATGTGAAGTTTTTCTTCCTAGAACAAATTACATTACTTAATTACTCCTAATGCCTTTTCCGAACGAGCAAAATGTACTCCTCAAGTTCCCAAAATCCATCTAATTAGTTCACACCATCAAGTTCCCGTCGCGGCCGCTGCTGCAGGCCTCTTGGGTCTCATAGTTCTCGCAGCGTTGAGGATCTCTTCAAGCTCCCTCTTCGGAACCCCTTTGAAATCTTTATGCTCTTTACTCTTCTCCAAATGTTCCCTCAGTTTAGCACGAGTATCATACTGCTTCTTGTCACAACTCGGACAGGAGTAAAGTACGTCCACCGCAAAACGTTCCCACTGCTCAGTAGCAGCCCGTAGCCGGCGAATCTTAACAGCCTCGGTTGCAATCGAGCGAATATACCGTTCCACCCTTGGTTTCCTCAGATAATCTTCTGTTTTGAGGCGAATGGCTTCCAAAGTATCTTCTCCAGTGTTGGAAGGGCGCCAGTCGTCGAGCGAGATGGTATGAAGATCGCCCTCAACATTGAGTCTGTACACATGCTTGGTCAAACCGATGGCTGTACAATGAGATCGCCATCCATTCGTACCATTTTCACCCTCACAATCCACCATCCAATTCTTCCAATGCTTACCTATTTCGATGTACTTCTTCAAGAACTGCTTGCGTCTTACATTGTCTCTGGTTGTCGCCCTTTTAAGCGCAGAGATATCACCATTAGCTCCTCGAGATGCCGGTTCTTGAACATCTGAAGGTTTCCGGTCTGAAGCCTTCAGACCCGTTCCAATGCTTATGAAGAGAGCTGGAACCAAACCGTGTAGGGCATGAATCTCTCGAATAGCGAGCAAAGAGGGATTGTTGGCTACCATACCGCCGTCCAAGAATTTCTTGCCTCTGATCTTGATGGATTCAAAGTATCTCGGTGCAGCTGTAGTTGCACGGGCAACCTCCCAAATGGAAGTCGTATGGGCGGGTCCTGCATTGGAGGGTTTCCAGTGATCGGAGTCGTGTGTTTTAGGATTGAAGTTATTGTCATAACTCCGCCAGATAAACTCTTTACTAACGCCACTCTCCTTGTTGATAGCCCAAGAGACGGCGATACTAAAAGCCTATAATATCAGAAAGCTGGACAGAGAGAAAAAGAAGGGGTATGTTACGTTTTAGTACGATCTTCCCTGTACTTTAGCGGTTCATTTGGTACTTCGGTAGGATCAAATTCTCGCTCTCGTTCAAGGCTTCGATAGACGACCATTTGGAATGCCTCACGAGTCTTGCGACAAGAGAACTTTGCGCGAGGATACCACAGGAAGGAGCGCTCGTGAAACCATCTGGGTTTGCCAAAGACTGCGTTTCCGAATACCTTGTACTCGTCCAGAACCTGGTCAACCGACATGCGCAACCTTCCTAACATAATGCTGCTCAGGCTAATATAGTTTTAAGCTTTGTTCAAGTAAATAGTAAATGGGGATATTGTTTACCCTCCAGTTGAGGTTCCAGCAACATAGTCGAAGTAGTGGCATGGAAGGTATTCATCAACGCGTTCTGAGTCCGGATCCACTTGATTGGAGCCATCCTCCGTCGCTCCCCAACGGTAGAAGCTGCTGCTGGGAGCCCTGTAATCTTCATGTTCGAGTTCCAGTGTCCGGATCTGCGTCATGATCCGTTTTAGGATGAGCAGACTTGAGTAACCTCGAATGCCACCTCCATCTAAGAGAATAGGTTATACAAGACTCAACAAGATACTTGGAAGCGATCTTACCAAAGGTCAGCACTGCCTTTTGGGCCCAGGGGCCTTCCTCGTCTGATATATGTTCATGTCCCCGAATAGGAATGTCAGGATCAAACGCGGCGCTGCTTGATCCGCTCGCTTCAGGTTGGAGTGTGTGAGAGATGTCAGATTCGGAAGTAGCCATTGAGTTCAAGAGATCTTGGCTGCATGGAAATGGTGAAACAATGTATTGTGTGTTCGGTTACAAGGCTAGTGTTTGTTCCACTGCGGAAGGAGAGATATCCAGCCTGGTAGTCGACGGCCTCATTATATGCCTCGCGAAACAAGGCTCTGAGATGGCGTCGTTCCCAGGCGTCTGATGGTGTGCCAGGTACCCAGCCCGCTGCAGCGATTACACAGCCTGTACCACTGTGATAATCCACCCTTGGCTGCCAAATATGACAGCTTCGAATCCATGTTTGGGGGGGAGATAGCAAGACCTCGACGCCACAGCCTGATAGCGTACACCGGCTTGGATTGGAAGACCATTAATAATGTCTCTATGAACAAAAGATATCAGTGGTCCAAAGAGCTACTACAGCTGCGCTATTCGTCATTTTGGCACTCCGTAGAAATGTGTAGAGCCCAGAAAGTCAACAAGAAGAGTTGAAATACGCTAAAGAAAGATGAATCCCAGGAGTAGCTTAGCCGCTGCCAGTGCGCCATATGCGCGCGGTCACTAGAAGGCTTGAAATATTGTCTGTTGTGTTACCCAAACTTGTCTCGGAGCCCACACAGCCTTCTGCAGGTCTCAGGTGAAGTGGGCTCAGGGCTATTTGCTCCAATTGGACTCGCTATAATTGGGATTTTCAGCGCTAGGCCAAGAAAACGGTGTGGCATTTATCACCTGCGACTGCAATTCTCACGCGGGTAGCTCTCGTGTTCGAACTGGTCTACAACCACCAAACTATCTACATACATGTTCATGGGGCAGAAATAAGCAGCTGATTGATCTTCTGCGAGATTCCAACAATGTATTACCATAGGTTGTATGGAATTCATTTCTGTACTGTAAAATTATTATCATATCCCGTCCATAACCGCCCACTCTCATCGGAGATATTCGTCGGTTGGCCTTTGGGGGTCAAAAATTTTGAACAACCCGGCCAAGTTCACCGACAAGCATAAGATTAATATGACTTTCGAAGTCCCATAAGGGAAATTTCCCTATTTACTGTATAGATAAAACCAACCTGATCCCAAACTACCGCATGAAATACTACAAAAAAGGCTCTAAAAGGCTATGGGAATACATTCTCGTGGCTCAGGATTGGACCCAGCCATAAACATTGCGACCGCCCTCACGCATTCAGGACATAGAGCTGGGGTCCTTCACCAAGTGCCCTATGCAGGTTGTACCGAATCCCCATACTCCAAAGGTTGACCTCTGCAATGAATTCTTGCTTTTCGTCGTTCGTTCGCGAGATGTAGATGGGGACGTTGTTCTTCACTCGGGGGATCTTGACTGAGAAGAAACTTTTCCCTATAGGGCTGTATGTTAGCGATGTGGAAGTACCATTCTGTAGGATGCTCGCATTACCTTCGACGTCGGCTTTGTCGAGCGGTCGAATCTGGTCGGACTTCATGTCAAGCACGGCAACTGGATTGCCATGATAGCCCAGGCCTGCCGTTCTTGGTCGAAGGGAGGCGTTTGGTTTGGAAAAGCTTGAGCGATTAGACATGGGATACTTTGTTTTTGCTGGCAGATTTTCTGTCGCTGATGATACTCCGTTTTATGGTGATGGTCAATATCCTGCCAAAGAATACAGGCCGAGGGACATTGCGACAAAGCGGGGGAAGCACATAGAAATAGAATTGGCCAAAAACGAGTCACAACCTTCTCATGTGGCGTTGTTCAGCAGGTAGCCTGCTTTGTGATTAACAAAGGGATGGGAAGCCACTTCGATTGGGAATAGCTCTCTCAATTACAGACCAACCCGGAGACTTGCATTTTTGTAGGCTGATATGTACACATTTTGTCACATACTGCGGCAAAGGTGAGACTGGCGGCCACCACATGACCATTTGAGGCAGAATTTGTGTAACGATGCCTTGCATCTCATTCGTTAGAGATAAGTCAGTGTCTATGAAGTCCGCCTTAGCCAAATGTCATTCTGGAGCAACTATCCGCTCGGCGTCCGTTTGAATGGGGCAAAAGGTCATATAACTGGATCAAATGCAAGTCCTGATTGACTTTGAAGGCTGTCATAAATTTAGGGGTTTTTAAGGAGGTCGGGAACGACGACTCAGCCGCACCTGGGCGCTGGGCAGGTTTTGCCCCAAAGTTGGCCGCATGGCACACCGTGATTGCCAGATCATGCCTTGGCCCCGTTTGAGGCCTTTTATTTATGGTGACTTGTACCATTATGAGAACGCCACGATGAGTTTGGAGAACTTCACCCTCTTCAATAGCAAGGCTCTATCTTGATGCGCTGAGCCGTCTGGCCGAATTGCCAACGCCTCAACATAAATAGCTCAGCCCAGAGATACCAGTAAAAAGCGCCACTCTGGCCTTGGGTATTAGTATGCGTTTGCGACAACAAATAACCAGGTTCCAATTCATGTTTGTTACATTGATGCCAAACGGGACCCTGGGTTGGCTCGAGCGTGCTCGAATCATAATGAAGCGGACTGAGAATGGCGGAGAAGGATGGTATAATGGAAATAAGCCGCTTACGTATTATTGTCTCACCCTTATCTAATATCTATTACATGCACTTATCAACCATGAGCCAATGAATTGCGTTCGGTTGGCAGTACTAGGATTCCTGTAGTTCCAATTCCAAGTTTAGGGAGTATTAGACCTTCTATCTTGATTCGACGTGATGAAGAACTATCTTCAACTTTATTTGCTGTATTGTGAGAAAAGTCTGTGTTGTTTTTCATGGCCTCCAGGCTATGGTTATCGTCTCTTACATAGTTTACTTGGTTTACCAATTTACAGCCCAGAAGAATAGAGCCTCCTCATAGAACCTATACTTTCTTCGAGAAGTGTTTGACAATAAATTATTAAGTAGAGATATTGGGGAAAACAAAAAGAGTTTTTGCAGTAATACTATCATATATTCATTGCCTTAACTCAAGCCCCAAGCTCCAAAACCAACATCAAGGCGGCGACACCTGCTCTCTGACAACTCGAAACATACACCTGACGTGAAATACTTTACTGAAAATCTCCCTAATTAGCCAGAACCTCAAGTCTCAAACGCTCCCTAAGCAGCAACCTCGAGGACGCAACGTCCAGCAACTTGGCCAGTAGCAAGCTTCTTAATCCACTCATCGACATCCTCAAGTTTGCCCTTAGACAAGATTGGCTATAATGCGTTAGCATGAACATATCAGCACTAGTAAATTGGAATGCACTCACTCGAACAATGCCTCTGGCGGTAAAGTCAAGAGCTTCTTCAACATCCTGCATACTGCCAGTCACGCTTCCAACAATCTTCAAGCGGCGTAAAGCAACCGCAATTGGAGGAGCACCAGCAAGCACTGTAGGATCTTTGGGGAGTCCGACAGCAACAGCAGTGCCGTTGGGACGTAGATAGTTAGGAGCACTTTCGTACGCTGCTCGCGTTGCGGCCGTGATGATGATACCATGAGCGCCGTATTTGGTAATCTTCATCACCTCAGCGGTGATATCCTTGGTGGTTTGGAAGTCAATGGAAACTTCGGCGCCAAGTCTGAGACACAGTTCTCGCTTTTCATCACCGCCGTCGATGGCGATGACTCGCATGCCCATGGCTTTGGCGTATTGGATAGCAAAGTGTCCCAAACCGCCTCCTGCGCCGGGAATTACTAGCCATTGGCCGGGAGTGACGCCAGATCTTTCCATGCATTAGAACATTCTTTTGAGTTGTGTCATTTGACTCACCGTTTGCACGCTGTATATGCTGTCACGCCACCGCACATAATCGGTCCCGCCTCTTCGTCCAAAACACCATCGGGGATTTTAGAAGTATATCTTCCATCTGCAAGAACATATTCTTGAAACGTTCCCGCAACGGAGAAACCGCTATTTGTCTGTTTAGGACAGTGAACTTCATCCGAGCCAACTCTGCAGAAATCGCACTCGCCGCACGTGCTAGCAATCCACTTCACGCCAGCACGATCACCAATCTTCCATCGGTTTTCCATTCCTTCGCCGATAGCTACAACGTTACCAGCTCCTTCGTGGCCGGCGATGCCTAGAGAAGCATCCATCATGCTGACGCCGAAGTCAGCCCACTCATTGTGAAGAAGGGACTTGTCAGAGCCGCAAAGGCCTGTCCAGGTGATTTTGACAAGGATTTGGCCGGGTCCAGGCTTTGGAACGGCGATTGTTTGGATGGGTGCTGTTGCTTCTGGGCCAACGCCCTGGCGGACAGCGGCTCGTTGTTGAGAGGGAATTGACATTGTGAGGATGATTTAGAGGTCAGCCAGAAGAAAAGGAGGACAAGTTCAAGAGTTGTGGAAGATTAGAGTAGGTGTTTTCATAAGTGCTGGAGTACGAGAATGAGAAAGTCATCGTTTCGAGAAACTTGAGCCTTTATATATCGTCCGACTTATTGACCGCTCCACGCAAAGCAAATATCAGGCAACTCCATGCGGACGCGATTCCGCATGAGATCTCAGGACAGGGCGGGGTCAGGTGAGGTGATACAGAGTGGATCTCGGGCTTTTTGTTTTCTGCATTATCACCATTTGAGTAACAGATACGGTAATGAGCAGCGGACAAGAGGAGCTTGTTTGTTTCTGTGATTGCTTTGACACTTAGCATTGACATCATGTATGCCCGTTAGCCCGGCATGCATATCGAAGGATGGATGCGGGGAAGGTGAAACGAGGTCGTGGCGATCCATCAACGAGTAAATCACCTGATAGCAAGCTCGCAGGACTGTTGAGTCAAGAAGAGCTAGTCAGAGTCAATGCGCACAATCAAGATCGGAAGAGTTGGTAAAATATAGATATCGACGATTGAGTTTATCGTAGATCGTGCTTATCTTTAGAAACTGAAGCATATGAAACAGTCGTGCATCAAGGTGTCGCACAAATGTGACACTGCAAGGATATTGCTCGCTGCGAACAACCCTCGAAAACAACATTCGATCTGACGGACATCAAGCTGCGCCAACCCCTCTTCACAGTTCAAATGCCCAAGCGAGCGCTGATCTCTTTTTGACAGGTCAGAAGATCTATGACCTGATGTTTCCAAGAACGTGGTTGGGGTAAAAGAACAGATGATCGGAAGCAGGGTACTTGATAAGAAAGATACCGCAGGGATCACAAGCAAATCCGGGGTAAAAAAATACATTTCCGACGATTGAGGGGGCTAGCTCCTCAATGGTGATTTCTATTCGTCCAAAAAGATTCTTGAAGAACGTTTTGGCATAGCTTCTGCTGTCAAAAACGTGTCGAAGTGTCGGGTATCTATGGCCGCTATTGCCGTGTACCGAGGTGTCGCCCGAGGCTTCGTTCGGCCCGGTTCACAAACCACTGTATCCTGATCGCCTGATCTCCCTACGCGGGATAAATTTGATAGTCAGATCGAAAGTTGTTGCAGGCCCTGATCCTCTAGCATTACTCGGTAGCTGACAATAGCACAGGACTTTTCGTCGATGTTCTTTTTAGGCACAGACATACATACATATTGGAAAGTTGGTGAAAGTTGGTAGAATCAGTGAATCAACCTTTCTTTCTGTTAACCAACAAACAATTTAAGTTTGGACGCTTGGAACACTGAACTAAGGTTAATCAGTACCAAAGGGAAATGAGGGTATTGTCCTGCTAAAATTCATGGGTTGGAGAGAACTTATTGTATGTTATAAACATCTATCCAGCATCCTACACAAAATCGTCGTATTTTTTCAACTTCAACACAAATTGATCCAGATGTCTAACAGAGAAGCCACAATCGGTGATGAAGAAACCAAATGGAGCCCTGGCCAGCATATTATGCAACAATCCGACCCAAACCAAAGCCCCAAGCACTGGAACGTGCCTTCCAACGAGCTCGTTGAGTTCAATCACGACAAACAAATCCTTCATTTACGATACAAAGACCCAGGCTCAGATATCATCAGGATAGATTATTCTTCTGTCCTTATGTTCATTGAAGCTGAGCCTCGAGGAGATCGCTCGCCAAATTTTGGATGCGATTGGAAAATACATTTCGGACCTCAATCTACTCACCAGTGGTCGGGTGAATGCGGCGGTGGAGATCTTTTAACCCAGCTTCAAACGGACGTTACCGTATTGCAAAAATCACTCGAGATGATCGATGACGTGGTGCTTACAGACGACTCTCTCAAAACACTCTATATTGTCTGGTCGTCTTCTGAACTTATCAAAGGCTTCACCGAGAATATGAAGACTTGGATAGCTAATAAGGGTCGTGATGCAAATGGGCGGGAAGTGAAACATTGGGGCACAATATGGTCCTTTCAGGACGCTTTTGATGACATGGCAGAGGGTGGTTTGGAGATCAAGTTTTGGTATGAACCTAGCGATGGTTTGTGAGAGATGAATGACTTTGCTGGACAAGAGATATTAGCCGAGAATTTAAGTAGAGCATACATTAGCGGAATCTATGCTCTTATTCTCCCGCTTTCTGAAAGACCAATCTTCTGATATCTAGGACTTATACTTTAGTTTTAATATCCGTATTTCTCCAAAGCTATCAGTCAATATTGTTCTTCTTAGCATAATAAAAAATCACCATATACTGTAGTAGTGCATAGAAAAGGGAGGAGTACTAGAGTTTGTATTAGTCAGAACAGCGATATACTGCGTGTAATAGGTGCATTTCTGGGACTCCTAGATCTGAATAAGACGTACAATTCTTTATTCCTGGGGCTTCACACATGAAGATCGAAGCTGGTGCTCTTATCTTATCAGCATAGTGCAAATATAAAGCCATTCATTGTGGTTTATGCGGGTTATGCAATCGACCCACTACGTTAGTCAGTTTGTTGGATTAGGTGCTCTTTTTGAAATTACGACAATCAAACGATCATTCAAACTCCTATGTAAACAGCTTCCCACAATTCTCGATTTCAAGATAACCGACTAGGATGGTTTCTCGAGAGGTTGGATACGTCGGCTGGTGCGAGGCCGTCCCCAACGCCGAGCCAGATAATGTCTACAGAGAAAATGACAAGCTCTTCGAGCCAGAAAACAGCTTTCCCCATCACAACATCCCTGAACGACATCTCATCACCTACAACCCCAGAAAGTGCATCTCACAACTCCGAACCACACTTCCACGGACGGGTAAAGCAGTCAGAGATACCAGCTCGGTCGTGATACACATCGCCGGCGCGTGCCGGGGAAACGGGACTCGCTTTGCTCGAGGTTCTTGGGGCGTATTTTTCGGCCCTGACTCTTCTCTCAACTGGTCAGGCCTTCTTCCCTCAGACGCTCCTCAGACCAGCAGTTTTGCGGAAATTTGGGCACTGCAACAAGCAGTCGAAGCTATCAAAGATGATTTACTTCCAGACATGTCTCTAAGTCAAGTCTTCATTGCTTCCAACTCTTCCTACCTGGTCAAAGCTTTCACTGAGTACATGGGGGACTGGCTCGACAATGAAGGGTATACTGCGCGGGGCAAAAGGGTGGCTCATTGGCCACTCCTAAAAGATATCTACTACGATCTTGATTATATGACGTGGGGTCGAGAGGCTCTGGATATCAAATTCTGGCATGTGCCGAGAGAGATGAACCGGGGGGTTGACGAACTGGCGAACCGTGCGCTCAACAGGCGGCGGAGAGATTTTTAGGTTGATGACATTCAAGGGCTGCAAAGCGGAAAGGCGTTCGAAACCGTGTTGGATTACTGGTACATATAACTACACTACACAAGAGAACTTTCAGCCATGATTCCAGGCCTTCCTGCCGGTGTCCTGCACCAATCCCCCCATCTGCAAAACAGGAGGCCCTTTCAGCAAGTCATCTAGCCCTAGGTAGTTGTGATATCTCTGAGCTGAGGCCTCTAGTTGCAAGCTCCCAATCTCTCGAGGACACCGCCAAGGACACCGCCGTTCTGGCAAGCAGCTTCGGCTCCAGCTCCAGCTCCAGCGCCGTCCTTTCCGGCACCCGCACCCGCACCAGCATCGGCTCCGGCTCCAGCACCATCCTTTCCAGCTCCAGCACCAGCACCAGCATCAGCACCAGCTCCAGCACCAGCATCAGCACCAGCATCAGCACCGTCCTTTCCATCAGCGGCCTTGTCACCTCCGTTGGCGGCATCACCTCCGTTGGCGGCATCACCACCTGCAGCGGCATCGTCGCCAGCAGCACCGTCCTTGCCGTTTCCAGCTCCAGCACCGGCATTGTCTCCGTTGTTCTGGTCGGCACCGTCATTGTTACCGTTGTCCTGGTCGGCACCGTCATTGTCACCATTGTTCTGGTCGGCATCTGCGTCGTCTCCGTTGTTCTGGTCAGCACCGTCACCCTGGTTATCGTTGTTATCGTCCTTGTTTCCGCCTCGGTTCTTGCGTCCATTGCCGTTGCCGTTGTTGTCGTTGTTGCCGTTGTTG
The DNA here is from genome assembly GCA_013184415.1 of Fusarium concolor. Lineage (NCBI taxonomy): Eukaryota > Fungi > Ascomycota > Sordariomycetes > Hypocreales > Nectriaceae > Fusarium > Fusarium concolor. The sequence continues at coordinate 22,854 of JABCJY010000192.1, forward strand.
TTGCCGTTGTTGCCGCCAGCCAGGCACTCAGCAGGAATCATAGTAACGGTGACAGTAGCTTGGGTGTTGGTAGCAGCAGCTGTGTCGGTAGCATCGGGGGCCTCGGTGGTAGCGGCACCGTCGGCGGCGGTGGTCTCAGCGGCTCCTGTCTCAGTGGCAGCGCCATCGCCGTTGGCAGCGGTCTCAGTAGNNTCTCAGTAGCAGCATCGCCTCCATTAGCAGCGGTCTCAGTAGCAGCATCGCCTCCATTGGCAGCAGTGTCAGTAGCAGCGCCATCACCGTTGGCAGCAGTCTCGGTGGCAGCACCACCATCTAGAGGAACACCGGGGCCAAGAGACTTGGTGACAATGGCGGTTTCATTGCCAAGACCAGGAGCGAGGGCTGGAGGAGTAGCTGTGGCTGCAGCCGTGTCAGTAGCGGCCGGGGTGTCAGTGACGGCGGTATCGGTGTTTCCATTGTCGCCTCCCCGGTTTCCTCTATTTCCTCCCAATCTGCCGCCGTTGTTTTGACCACCGCCGTTTTGATCACCGCCGTTTTGGTCGCCACCATTTTGGTCGCCACCATTTTGGTCGCCACCGTTTTGATCACCACCATTTTGACCACCGCCGAGCAGGCCGCCGAGAACTCCATCGAGAAGACCACCAGGACCTCGCTGGCCCTGCTCATCTTGTCCAGCCTGGCCTCCCTGGCCACCTCCGAGTAGGCCGCCTTGCTGTTGTCCGGCCTTTCGTTGTTAGCTATATACAGAGATGAAATAAAGCGCATAAACTTACTCCTTGTTGCTCACCGGGGCCAAGCAAGGGCATAGCCAAGGCCTGAGCCGCTAAAAGTCCGACAATAGCGTTGGAAAAATACATCTTGGCGATTAAAGAATAATGAAAGATGAGGGATTAAAAGGCTGCCCAGCAGTTTTTGATGTAAAGAAGGGGACTGGCCCAGGGTTTTAGGGATAGAAAGAAGAGAAATGTCGCGTCAAGCGATGCTGAAGAGTCTAGAGAGGAAAGGAAAGGTGAGTTGGATGAAGAGTAGACATTTAGTGAGAACAAACCAATCTTCTTATAGATCAAGAAGACGCGCTCTTTATCCGAAACATATCTTAAAATAGGCCAAAAAGAAAGCTTAGTTTCGGAACTTTGCTGATACAGTAAACACCAAGGTTGAAATGCGATGGCTGTGGCATGTTGGTTTTCCCCAGGATTGCCGAGACTTGTTGATACAATTCCCAAACTTGGGATCTACAGTTAAGCTTTCTCTTGGCGCTCACGATCAACCATAGTGGAGCAAACAGTCATGGCTAGGGCTCCGAAGTTTGGGGTTTGGTTTCGTTCTCATCATATTCCCCTTGATATCGATCTTGTTATTACTAAATTTCTGGGTTGTAGGCTGTATGAAACAGTGCCGAAGACCGATGCTACTTGTTTCATTTATACGATTACATACTCAGTACGGGATGAGACAGCCCCTGAAGGTCACTACACCAAATGTATCAGATTCTTACCGGATGCCGATGGACCGTGTTACAGAATGCAACCCCAGCCTTCTCCAGCCTATAAATCCTAATTATTAATCCGGCTAGTAAAACACTAAGATCAATTGAAATAAGAATTATTCCTTAGTAGGCATTTCTTGCGCGAGATTTCTGGGCCTTCTTGAGCCGCGTCATTACCGCTAATGTTGCATCGCTCGCGTCCCAAAACCCAGGAAGCATTTTGCTCCGTGTATCATCAATGTCTCAAGACAGCATAAGAAAACAGCTAGATCTTAGATCTGGAAATAAAATTAGGCCTTGACATGGATAATATCGAACCATTGCATAGTGCTAAAATAATTGCTTTGCATTAAAAAGAATGTCATCCCCCAACGGCCATCAGCATAATAATCGTGAAGTCGGAAATATACGACGAAAGGTGCAACTACAGTAGCATACCCATGCCTGCTAGTATACCCAGAGCCACGCCAAGCACACTAACCACTCCGGGTCGAGGAGGAGTAGTGTAAGCAGAGTTTTCGTCAGTTGTCTTGCTATCTTTGTCGTCACTGTCATCATCACCGTCGTCCTTATCATCATCATCCGCCTTGCCCAGATCAGACTTTTTATGCACCAAAGGAACTGCTGGAACCCAAGTCCCAACGACGAGGTCCGTCGAATACCCTGTTTGGGTCAAAAGTCGTTCTTGCAGATATGTCGAAGTTGCCGGGCCTATTGGATCGAAAGAAATCAGTGGCCGGGTCAAAGAAGTGCCATCCAAGCTCGTGACTGAAGTAATTGACGCGTTTGCAGCAGTCAAACACATGGATGAATAGCCATATGAGCTCCGTGGCCCAAGTGTAGAGAGGCAATGCCCTAAGGCGTTTACCTCGTAGTCGCTAGGCGTGTCAGTAAGGGCTCTACGAGTGAACAAATTTTGTCGACAAACCTAGGACAGCAATAGACAAGAGTTTCTGAGGTATCTAAGACTTCGCTCCAGAAGTCCTCCGGTTGGAGCTGCGATGCCCCGATGCTCCCATCTTCTTCGTCGAACAAGGGCCTTGTAAATACGCCAGACGCACTAACAGAATCAGAGCCCTGTTTTGTTAGGGCTCCGACGGTACTCCAACCCGAAGGACATACAACTCCCGGCGAATAGTAATAATACTGGCCCTGATTCAGGGAAGTAGTCTGTTTTCGCAAGGAATCGAAAGATTTGCCGCTGGGGAGGCAGCTGCCAAAGTCCTTGATGCCACAAGTTGGAACAGCCAACATATACGGAACAGAGCTTTTGTTAACGTAGACATGATGATCCGTTGCAGTTGCACATGCAGATGGAGCTGTAAAGGTTGTTGTCAACGGGCCCAGATTATGGGCGCTGAAACCAAAATACTCTGTTGCAGTAGGCATATTCGTGATAAAATCTCAATATGAAACGGTAATTATTTGTCACAAGCTGAAGAACGGATCCATACCGCGAAAAGCGGGAGCTTTTGTCTTTCGGAGATTTATGCCAAGTGATAACGTCGTCATTTATCTAACCGCTCTCAATACGTCACACGACAATGCCAAGATTGTTAGCCTTCAGCTCGGTTGAATTCTTATATGAAGGCCAAGTCGGCGATGACTAATCTTGGCGAATCCTGAACGGATGAAAGGCACAAAATGAATAAACGGCCCCCAACTGACACTTCATTCCCAGCACAAAGGGCTGCCAATTCCAAGGAAATGAATCTTAATTCCAAGGCACAGGATTATCAGGCCGCTTTCTAAGGTGTTCAGCTTTCCTAAACAGTTGAGACATCCCAAGAGTTGGTGTCTGAAAGTTTGGCCAAGTCTATAGAACAAATGATGCATTCTTGGCATTAGGATTTGAGCGCCATATTGAGCCAAATCAGGCAACGACCGAGATTTTTTGCATCATCTTATCAATAATTTTCCACATGTTTCTCCATTTAATCCAGGTAGAAAGAGTTGTATCTTTCGTCCATACGGTTCGTCGCGACATTAACTATAGCCATTGATGGGCTGTCGGGTAGGCAACTTAACAGGGCTATTTCTCAGGGTTGGTAGCTTCAGCAACAATGACCATGCCCGTTGTTCGATGCAAATGCCCAGGTAGCGGAACGGGTGATATCAATGATGTTGTAAATGCTTTCATTGGGGTATTCTGATGTTAAAAATTGAAAAGGTTGTCGAGAGTAACAGTGATTTGAAAAGCGACAGGCTACTTATCCTATTCTATCAGTGTCAATCGATCAATCTATTGAGAATCGGAAGAATACTAGCCCGATCACCGCTACATGTATAAGTTGTCTCTTGTTCCATTTCTTGCAATGCATTTCTTCTTCTTTGCATCAATTGATGCCATCATATTGCTCATTGACCTTTAATGCAATCAGTAAGACCTGATCAACAATAGTGGAGGATCAGCGCTAGCCTGCTACTGTGTTAGGTACTGTATCAGCTAGGCTAGTACAGCTCGCAATACGTACTAATGCAGCCATGTGAAACTCCATCCAAGCATTGCGTGGCGCGGGTAGAGTAGAGCCGCGACGGGGTACAGAGGAAAAGAAGAAAAAAAGCGAGAAGTGGGGGTCATGTTAATTTGCTGTTTTCGCTATTCTTGTCGAATACCCTCTCAGTATATGGACACTGCAAAAACGATAACTTGATACCTTTGAATACTAAAAGAACAATCCTGGCCAACATTGGGACACTTTACAACCGGGTGATCGAGGGCTTCTACTATTGATTGTGGACGCTGAGCCCTTGCAGCTCAAATTGTGCGTGTAAAGGGTTCCAAGAAAACCCCACGCATCCATAGCTAGAACGTACTTGTGTCATCATAAATACATCAAGAAACTTCGACTAATTGGATCATCCCTTCACTCAGACTCTGAATGATCCACACCAAAGCTGAGCTAGCTTACCAGTTTAGTTTTGTCACTGACTGTACTGTACTTGTACTGCTCCTGTATATCAGTGGGGCCTGGCATTTAATAGCACAGTCAAGAGTTCAATATGGTTAGCGGTAGAATCCCCTAAATTAATGCAGCTTTCTATAGTTATTACATGATATTCTAACATCGTGTCCAACTACATGTAATCTGTTTTGCAGTACGCATACATGGCCTGTTTACTCTCGGTTCAGGGGTAGGTGCACCTGTTGTTCTAAGAAAGGTCCCCGAAAACCGCTCCAACTCTAGGGAGTGGGCCTCCATTTGGACCCTTAGACCCTTAGACCCTTCGACCTTGAACCCTTGTTTCTTTGTACCATAGTTTTGTCCATCCAGACACAACACCAGCTGGACATCACCGATAAGCTCCCAAATGATTAATGCAAATTAGGCAATAGGTGTGCTGAAAAGGGGAAAAAAGGAAGGAAAAAAAAAAAAAAAAAAGGATTTCGTAGTATTGTAGCTGGATTGCTTTCGAAAATCAAGACATGTGCTAGCCAGCGAGGGATGGATTGAGCCTGGATTGTTGTTTGGCATGTATTAGACCACACACGTTGCAAAGTGCTTCAGTCCTGGAGGGGCCTTTCCGCCATCGCGGTGTTTTTGTTGTGTGACAGAGGAAACACTGGCGCTGCTTTGAACTCCTTCTGGGCGTTTTATGATAGAGCTTTGGGCTATTGATCGTGGATCTTGGCGATGCCGGTATTTGAGCAGTGGCCAGACCTGGTGATATTGAGCCAGGCCGAGAGTTCGAGATCAAAGAGTCTTTGGTCCTCGTAGAGAGCAGGGTCGAGATGGCTGGTGTTCGAAAAAGAGCGACTTCGCAGAGTGGTTGGCTACCGCGATAAAAGTCTTGGTCGTGAAAGAGGGCCTGGAGCAAATTAATTAGCATCGGATAGACGAGAACCGGCGTCAAGCAGGAGAGTACTCACGGAACATCGAATTGCACCGGATCGTGAAGTGTTTGCAGCATGGGAAAACTTATGGCAATCTTGACAACGCTGCCTAATTGAGCGTCTTCCTGCTGTGAATTCAGGGAAGGGCGGCGCTATAACGGACATAACGGGGGAATGCCGGGGTTTGATGGGGAAAGAAAAAGTGCGTGTCGATGTCAGGGCGGGAAAGCGATTGTGGTGTCAAGACAAGCATCTGGGGATCGTGAAGTTTTTATCAATATGTATCGGCTTTGATTGAGCCCTGAAAAATATCCAATATGACGTAGTAGCATGTTACAGTGGTGCATCTGGAGTGGACGTTCCGGAGCTTTTCAAGCAGCAGCTACTCTGTAGATATGACGTATTCTTGCTGCATTTCCGCCTTTATCTTTGGAGGTGAAAAATTGCATGAGACGGACAAGGAATGTGGAGAATTTTACTCTGCTTTACCAATCATCATACGCAGAAAGGCCCGGAGGGGACCCGGTGCCACATGGAGTTAAGGGTCAAAAGTCTACGAACGCAGCCCCTAAGCACAGCCAGCACAGGCACTGGATTCTAGACCGTCCAGACACGGCCCAATCAGGTCGGGTCACAGGTCAATATTGTCATGGGTCTTTGTGAACCGTTAATTACTACTGTGGCTGGGCGGCTAGACACTACTCCGACGTTTATCGGCCAGTTATGACATGACTATTCAACAGTTATTTATCTAGCAAATAAATAAACAAACAAACAAGTACTTGTCTATTGCTGCACTGTCCTGTGATAGGCCGAATGCTTGAGATACCTCTGAAACCTATATGGCAGCACTGAGCTTGGCTTAATGCACTGCGGTAGCTTACAGAAATATCAATTAGCGATGTTGGACATATACTAAGGTACAACCTTAGTCACTAAGGTGGTACCACTGACTTTCCCCATTATCAATTCGCTCTTGTTGTCCCTGTCCAGTTGACCCTCTTCATGTCTAGGATTGGCCCGAACAAGCTTGCAAGAATCATCTCGCGTTGGCTACAAGACTCGATGCTACAGCAAGAAGCCCCAGGAAAACTGCCAACCTATCCACAAATAAATGAAAATAAGTTCGATATCCCAGGAATCCACCATCCCATAACCCCACCAGCAAGCGGAGAAGAAAAGACTTTTGAAGCCCAACACATTTTCTCTCAAGGCCAAAGAGTATCAACACAACTTTTTCCCTTCAGGCTACAACCTCAAGCCCCTGCCCCTGTCGAGAAGCCTGACCCCTTTGAGATTGACATGGAAAAGGTTGGCGAAACGTTCCTGCTTGTAGATAATAATATTATCAACTTAAAGATGCTCGCTATGTTCATTAAGAAGCTCGGCTACCCTTATGATACGGCCGTTAACGGACAAGAGGCACTAGCGTGCTTTGAAAGAATTCCAGAAAGATACAAGTGCATCTTTATGGATATCTCGATGCCAGTCATGAATGGTTTTGAAGCGACGCGTGCTATCCGTCAAATCGAGGCGCTGCAAACCAAGCTGCCAAGGTGCCCGATCCTGGCTTTGACTGGCCTTGCTTCAAAAGAGTCACAGGATGAGGCTTCTGCATGCGGCATTGATTTATTTCTCACGGAACCAATTATAGTTGTGGAGCTACGAGAAGTATTAAAACAACGAGAGTTGTTGTAATGATTTCATGTCTAAAATGTGAGCGAGACGTTGGGGTGCTGGAATTTGCATTAGCACAATATGATATCATGGTTTTACTGGATATTATGTTGAGGTAAATACCCGTTGGCTCGAGCCGAGGGGGGCCACTAAGCAAGCTTAACGGGTATTTGTTTGTTTTGCTTTTTGGATTGTATAATTTTTGCGAAATAGATCAAGGTCAAACAGCCAAAGAACATATCACTATATAATGTATTAGATCTCTGAAAGTCATGGTATAATAAATATTTCTTTAGCTTTATACGACAAGGAAATACAGAAAAGTAATTTTCCAATACTTATTAATACGCCATTCGATTGTTGTTTGTATCGGGTGTTCTAATAAAAACATACAAATATAATATCCAGAAAGATGAATCTTTGTCCTCTTGCTTTCAGATAGAAAACCCGGAGTCCATGACAACATTTGTTCCTGTCACGGATTCTGATTGGATAAGCAATATTATCTGGTCTGCAACGTCCTTTCAATAGTTAGTATAACTTCCTCTGATACGCGGGAATCAAGTTATAAGTACTTCAACTTTGGTGATTCTCTTGAGGAGAGTCCTGTCTCTAGCCTGGTCGATTTTTGATTGCGGGAATCCGGCAATCCAATTCTGCAGTAGCAAATCAATCACAGTCGAAACATAACAAAGTGAAATTGTGCCTTCTTACCGTTTCCATGAACCCAGGGGATACAGCGTTAACGCGAATATCTGGGGCCATCACCATAGCTAAAGACTTTGATAGATGAATCTGTGCTGCCTTGGTAACGGAGTATGCCTATTGGACATTAGTCTAACTTTGTCACCCATAAGTAAGCACCACGATGTACTCACAATAGAGCTGCCACTCGGCTTGACACCCGCAACGGACGATGTCATAACAAATGCGCCCTTGGCTTCCTCTAAGTGTTTCTTCGCCGCATGGCAGAGAAACAAATGAGATTTAACATTAGCCGCATAACAGCGGTCCCAAACTTCTTCGTCAACGTTATCGTCGAGGTTGAAAAAATCTGCAAACTTGGTCCAACCTGCGTTGGATACAACGGCATCGAGTTTACCCAGTGCAGCTACCGTGGCATCAACTAGACGCTGAATCTCTGACCGTTGGGTCACGTCGGCTTTTATTGACACACATTGTGGCCGGGGACCGTTTGGGTATAATTCAGAAGCGAGGGTGTCGAGTTGAGCAAGGACATGGCTGGCGCGCTCATCGTTGGAAGCGTAGTTAATGGCGACTGATGCTCCAGCTCGGATCAACTTTCCAGCAACACAAAGGCCGAGCCCGGACGTGCCAGCAGTTACGAGAACAACGGATCCTGCTACAGAGTAAGTCATTGTATTGGTAGCAGGAAACGATGTATGAGTTGATGTTTGATAGTTGAGAATAGTGAGGGGATAAAGCTACGGGTTAACTCCACATGACGGAACATGATCTCGGACGTGGTAGGCCGGTTTCGGCTTTAAAAGGAGATCATCAAACCCGAAATTCGTCCAGCAACTCTAAATAAAACAATTAGTACCCATTCCACATACTGAACAATTATACCTCTACAATTGCGCATCGCCGAAGAATTACTCAGGTCTGAGGATGCTTTATCCCCGTTTAATTCCCACCTCGGCTCAGACAGCTCTGGAGCCGACACTAGCCATATTTCAGCCTCCCGTTGGCGTGACCGGTTCCGATTTCTCCCCATTGCATATTCACCAGTCAATCACAATCATGGATCCGACACCTCAAAAAAGCCAACAAGACCGACGGCGGCGCCAGCAGCGAAAAGCATGTGATTTATGTCGCCGTCGCAAAGTCCGATGCGACATTGTCGACCGCCCTTCAGGCCCTTGCTCTGTCTGTGAAAAGTCGGGATTCGAATGTCGGTAAGTGGCTGACGGCTCCGAGATTGACTAGCATTTCTGGTAAGAGGTTGATGGCTGATGGTTGGATAGGTCTACGGCAAAATGGGCCGTTGCGAGAAGAAGTTCAGTTGTTTCAAGACATGCTTATGATGGTGATACTTCAGTGAGATCACCAGGAACAGCTCATCCGGATCCGGAGCCCGGAGCCGTTGAAGCCCATGATGATCAGCTTTCACTCCTCGGACCCGAATCATCATCACTGCCACCGTCTCGACGTGACAAGACATCAAATGATGTACCTCGCTCCGATGGCCAAGAGAAGCTTGCTCGTGAAGGTCTAGCCCGCTTCTTCAAGCATGGCATTGGTGCTGCTGCTTGGGCTGTCTTTGCGTCCACCAAAAGCTTTCGCATCGCCTATGTTGGCACTGCAGTGTCTAACTTGGTTCATCTTGTCGACTTACACCGTTCATTCAGACAGCCTTACTCTTCTATCCTGGGTGACAATCAGCGTCCTTTATCAGCGCCTACGGGACCGGATACCCATGGCTCGTTCCAAGAGTCAGCGGATGGAAGTACGAACAGTGATAGAATAGGAGGAAAGCCACTGCATTACCCATATCCCCCCATTCGACAGGTTAAATCATGGAAACCTACACCAAACTCCTGGGGCATGACACAAGATTTAGTGACAGAAGTATCTTCCTTTCCGGCTCAAGAAGTTCGTGATGCGTTAATCGCGGCTTACTTCGATCACATCCACCCGTTTCTCCCCATCGTATCAAAACCAGAATTTCTGGCTCGGTATCGCACGCCTGATAATCCTCCGCCACTTCTACTATTTCAGTCTGTTCTCATGGCTGGTGCTCACGCATGCGCTCACCCCCTTGTCGCCAACGATCGTCATGCAGTTCAGAACATTCTTTTCAGACGGGCTAGTATGCTATACCATATGCGACATGAGTCAGACAGGATGCATCTTCTTCAGGCAGCAGCCTTGTTTACATGGCATATAGGCGACGGAGATACAGTTGCCGGTGGTCCATGGTATTGGTCTGGCATTGCAGTACGAATCGGCACCGGTCTCGGTGCTCATCGACGAAGTTCCCAACTTCCAGCTACAGAGATGGCGCAGTATCGACGATGTTGGTGGTCTGCCTTTTTCTGTGAAGTATTCTCTGCGCTGGAGACTGGAAGACCTTGTGCAGTACGAGCTGAAGATATAGATCAGCAGCCTCTTCAACAGGAGGATATCACCGATACACCAAGTACAGATCCGACAATCGCTGAGTCCGGGGTCAGTCCTGATTTTCTGAACCACTTGGTTGATCTGGCCTACATCGGCCTCGACGTTATTTCTTTGAACGCACCTGCAAAAGATCGCCTGATAGATGTTGCATCCATCGACGCACGTTTAGGTCTATGGTCCCTGCGCTCAGGAATATCCACAGTCGCTGAAGACGACGATTCATGGACATGTCATCTCCGCATGCACTACAACCTCCTCCTGCTACATCTCCACCGCAATCTCCACGAACAAAGCAGCCAATCCATCTGCTCAGCAGCAGCCCAAGCCATCGTAACGTCCCTCGAAAAGCTCACAGCACGAGATGAACTACGCCAATGCCACTTCACATCCGTCAGCGCCGTAACGGCAGCCGGAATCCAGTTCGCTGGTGAAATTCGCGCAGCTGTGACATCACAGACCTTCCTAGTCGCCATCAATGCACTGGAGAGATTATCACGTCTTTTGAGGTCGACTATACTTCTTGCGCGGCACTGGCCGAATGCAGAGGCTGTACATAGTGTGTTTGAAGAACTCCATCATGAGTACGAGACGCTTGTTACACAGCGTTTGCAGGGTGAACAGGTTATGGTGCCGGAGAGTCTGCCGGATTGGAATCGGTTGCTTGGAGGTGAGGGATTGCAGCAGTTTAGTAACTTTACGTCTGATCAGGACTGGATGAATATTAATAGCTGGACGGACTTACTATGAGTCCAGGGGGTACATATTGAGCTCTAATTTAGTCTCATTGCCGAGTAATTCTTGTACCATGCGCATGAAAATATACTTCACCCCAATAATTATGCATATATATCCTAGCAAGTCACGAACACGTAAATCAGAAAATTGCCACGCCATTTGGTGGACTAGCTACACCTCCAGGTACCTAGAATTCGTGAGCCTAGTAGTACACAAAAGATCAATCCGATAACTTACCTTGAGTGGCATACTCGAAAAGAAGAAGGACCAGCGACCGCGTTTCTCACACTCTTTACTCAAGCCTTCCAGATCAAACAGCTCGCCGATCGGCATTCCCCATCCCGCCAAGAGCCATTCATGCAGAAAATAGTCTGTATTCTGACATGGCCATGCTTCCATGCTGGGTTGATCACCAACAACTGCCGCAAAAGACTGGTCCCAGAGCCAACGTAGGGTCTCTTCCGATGACTCAATTCCATGAGCTGGCGGGACCTTGTAATCTGCTAGAATCTTGCACTCGTCATCGGAGAGCTTGTCGTAGGCTCGAACCCATCCTGAGCGGATGAAGAGAATGTCGCCTTGGTGGAAGGTTGTACCTTGGCTTTTGGCAACTTTTTTCAAGGTCGGAATAGTAATCGATTTTGTTTCAAATGGAGTCAGCACGATATTGTTCTTATCAGCCCAGGCTGCATAGTCTAGAAGGACTCCACGTCCGACGATACCACCACGCTCAACCCAAGCTCCATCAGTCAGCTTGTTACTGCTCATTATCAGATGACCAACTTACCATGAATACCATTTACGTCTGTAGACAAAAGATCATCAAGACTTTTCCCATTGAACCAGAGCTTCTCCTTCTGATACGCATAATGCCGAAAGCCATCCCACTGAGAACTACTCTGCGTGTTGAACGTTAAAGTATCGTCATTAACAGCACGAGGGGTCTTGGGAGTTATCTCATGTTTGAAAGGCGCACGGCCAAAACACGGTCGCGACATTCGATTTAGGGGCCAGTCGGTAGAAACTCGAACACCATCGCGTATTTCTGCAGCAGCTTTGGCTACAGTCTCAGGGGTCAAGAGGTTCAGCGTGCCGCATTCGTCGTTGTCGCCAAAAAGACCCCATGCGTTTCCGTGAGGGCCATCTTTTCTTAGAGGAAGGGAATCAAATGAGGGTTTAGAGGACATTATGGATAAAGATTCTGGAGGATTTATGTTCAGATTGAGTTCTCTGTTGACGTTGGCTCTTTATCTTGAGTTGCCTCTTTGGGAGATCATGATCAAAGCAAACCCCGCCTTTTGAGGGGAAACGCGGACAGAAATCCGAACGAGACTTGCTTTGACACGTCAGCTTTGTCATCAAAGAGATTCCATATCTGGAAAGTATTTGATGATAATTTACAAGACCTCTCCAATTTTGAAATGGTTGAGGAACACATAAGAATCACAGTACGATGGAGTATTTTGATCAAGTTGCGACAATGTATAATGCTTAGATTACGTATCATAGATGTCCATTAGAGTATCCAGCACTAAGTAATGTGACACATTCCACTATTGTCTTTAGTCAATCATGAATGGGTATCGAGGCAGTATGAAAGACGTAAAAACATGCTGTCGTTCTCAAACAAGAATTCCTAACGCCCCGTGGCGCCGAGATTTGATGATCGTCGATCCCTTAGGCGGGAACGGACATACCCTCGTTGGCCTTGTAGCCTTCAGCAGGTGCGGAGGCGTTAGCCTCACGGTATTCAGCCTCCTTATCCTGCTGGATCAGATCGCAGCAACCACAGCAGCATGCAGTAGCAATGTCGACGAGGCAGCTTCCCTGGAGGTGGTGCTTCTCACGGAGGTTGGCGCGTTGGAGGGCGAGAGGGATCCAGTGAAGACCGAAGCAGGTAGAACCCCAAAAGAGAAGGCACTGTTGGCATGAATATTAGTACACGTCAAGATATGGGGCTATGAGGGGACATACAGAAGTGTTGACAGGCTCGTAACCCTCGAGGCTACCGTTCTTGCGGAGACGGTGGTGGGTCTTGCCGAAGGTCACGCAAGGAACGCAGCATGTAATAGCGCAGAGGTCAATGGGGCTAAAGCAGCCAAAGAAGCTGTTGTGCCAAGGCTGAGAAGACTCAGGGGACTTGGAGTTGACATGCTCACTGGGACGGGCAAGGACATCGTTGAAACGGTCCTTCCACTCGTTGAGGTCGTTGTGGTCAATAGGACCGTTGTTATGGGCGTTCTGAGCTGGGGTAGCCATTGTAAAGGTTGTTAAAGTAGATATGAAAGAGTGACTAGAAAAGTGTGGAGTTGGTATAAGATGATAGTGAAGGAGAATGAATGATGGACAAGACAAGATGGAACAGATCAACACGCGGGATCGCCTTGGCTTTATGAGTTTTTCAGCGAAGCTACCCTTGCTGTTCACGACGACCCAAACTCGGTGGCTGAAAATGCCTGATATTAGCGTTGCCCAAGGCGTTTTGATCAACAAAGACGGCAGATTACAGCTTTGACACGGGGCGTGTGACAGCCAATCACAATTACCGCCCGGAACAATCGGTTTTCAGCCCTGTGGTGGGCTGGAAACATCTGATTCGGTAGTTGGGGAAGCTGAAGCGCCACCAATTTGCGATGGGTTACCTTGAAATTGAACGTTGGGGAGCTAATGCACGGTGCTGCAAGCCTTTGAGGCCCTGGTTGGTTTTTTTTTCGAGGAGATAAGAGTTCTCCTTTTCTGAACGGAAGCATGTTCCCAAACTTTCTCTATATTACAAAAAAGGAGGGGGTTGTATCTCTTAGATTGTTTGTAGGTCGTATACTCCGTACACGTTGCCTAGTAAATTGTCAAAGCGGAATACTACTAGGTAGCATTCCGCACGTAGGTATTGGATCATGTTGCTCGGCAATTAACCTTAAGCAAAAGCCGATAGGGAAACCCATCATTTAAACGTAATTTGGCCCACATACCTGATACACACTATCTATGTTCCGCTCTCAATTCCGCTGCGGCTGAGAGTCGGCAATTCCCCAATGCGGCCTGATACTGCGACTTCCCTACCTCTTTCTTAGCTTGGACTAGAAGACGAGACCAGTGACTCATCGCTGTCAAGTTCTTGGCAGAACTTCTTTTTTATTCTTCATTCGCTTATACATTCTGTTAATGGATAGGCACGACCCTGCTGCCTGTCAAAAACGGTTGTGCCTTGCATGGTTGGTATTGGACTCACCGTAACCCGCTGTGGAGACTCGAGGTTTTCGGATACACTATTTTCGTATTATTGCCGGAATTCGACTTCTTATCAATATTCCTCATCTATCTTATCCGCATCTCTCCAAGATATGCATGCAGTGAGTAATTTTCTAGAACCCTTTAGCGATTTCCCATGAGGAGAAGAAACACCGGCGTCATAATTACACACTCTTGAGTTAGAATAGAAGCTCAAAGTATGCCACTCCAGAGTTTGGAATCTCTTCACATGAAATAATCGAGATTCAAGAGTTCGATAACAAGCCAGTCACGTTTATAAGCAAATATCTATTCCAAAAGTCTATTCCAAAAGTCTATTCTTAAAGCAATCGTTCTTGTAATCATCATGTCCAAAAGCAAGCCCATTCAATGGCTTAAGGCATGTAAATACCTCCATCGACAGGAATAACCTGTCCAGTGATAAAACTCGAAGCCGGGCTGGCCATGAAAGAGATAACCTGAGCTATCTCATCAGGCTCACCCTCACGGGTAATCGACTGGTGAGATCGCAACTTCTCCCCAATAGGGCTACCTTCCATGGACATATCCGTAGCAACCGGACCAGGAGAAACTACGTTGATAGTAATACCCTTGCCAGCGAGCTCTCCCGCCATAGAGGTGGACATGTAGTTCACAGCCGCCTTCGAAGCACCGTAGATAGTCAGTGCAGGAATTCCAAGCTTTGAAGCGATGCTGCCGACGTTGACAATGCGTCCTCCGCGAGGCATGTGAGGAAGTGTAGCCTGTATGAGCAAGAAGGGACCTCTAACATTAGCATGGAACGCCTTGTCCCAAGATTCGGTGTCAACGGCGGCAATCTCGGGGTGCCAGACTGCGATGCCGGCGTTGTTGACGACAATGTCGATAGTCTTGGTCTTAAGACCGTCCAAGGCTGCGCGAACGAGGTCGGTGCCGAAAGACTCAGATGAAGCGTCGGCTTTGGCGACGATGGCCTTGACGCCTAGCTCTTCAATCTGAGCGACGACCTTCTTAGCAGGCTCAGCGCTGGTTGCATAATGAACCACGATCTGGAAAAGTTAACTTCATGGCATGGATGCGTTTTGAAGGGTAGGTACTCACGTTGGCTCCGTGCTTTGCAAGGGCTAGAGCAGTGGCAGCGCCGATACCATTGGGCTTTGAAGAGCCAGTGACGATGGCAGTCTTGCCGGCGAGGAACTTCTCAGAAGACATTTTGTAGGACGTGAGTTGTTGCTGTTGTTGTTGTTGTTGAAGAAGTAGTAGAGTGTTCGTTTGTGTTGGAGTTGTATGCTTGGATTGTGATGAGGAAAAGATCTCTTAGCATGGACATCTACTGCTTCTTATAGTCAATGAAGACCACAACCATTTGATAGAAGATTTCAAGTTGATACATAATTCCTCCGTTCACGATCAAGTATATGGATCCTATCTCTGGACTCTAAGAGCCATGATTGGCCATTCGCGCGCACTTCGCAATACGAGAATGCCGAAAGGATTTCGTATAATTCACGGTCCATTAAATCAAGATTGTAAATCCTTCCTTCGCCAAGGTTTATAATCCTGTCTAATACATGCCAGAAAGGGTCGAAACAGGTTATCAACACCAAAATATGCATTTTAAGGCATATCAATCTCGATTTAGAAGTTGCTTAAGCTGGTAAAGCTGAATGAATGAGTTGACGGAAGAATTGAATAAGTGAACCGAGTGCTTGGGGTTGATTGACCACTCAGAGGCTGAAGACCGGCATGTGCGTGAAGGATCCACCAAGCATTAGTAACGGACTTGCATCGATGCCGAGTGCCGAAAGAGGTGTGAGGGGTACCTAGTTCATTACAAAGCGATCTTTTAAGGTTGGTGCTTAGCAACTTACGATTTCTGTGACGTCTGTTGGCTTTTGTAGAGATATGCTATCAGTGGGGGTTACAGCAAGGCGACACTCGACCTGGCCTGTTGATTCATCTGTTTTACTTGAATGAGAAGTTGGTGCATATTCGATCTCTTGCGTCAGTCTATCTGTTGTTTGGAATTAAGTTATTCATAATCGTGTTTCATTTTTAACGTGGTTCAGAATGACTTGCTTATCAATGTCAACGTTATTGACCTCCAGCAAGACTCATCTATATAGAATCAAAGCTGAAGCTCATTACTATTCCTTGATTCAGACACAACTCAAACATCATTGCACAGTCATCCCATCAATCCAGCACTCTCAACAACCTTTTAACAAATCATATCTTGAATCCCATCAGTCACGATGCCTTCAGTAATTGTCTTCGGCGCTTCTGGTTTCGTTGGTGGTATGTAAACAAACCTTCAAGTTCCCTAGGTAGTACTAACTACTTCAAAGCCCCTTATACAAGGGCCCTCAAGGAAGCCCATCCAGACTGGTCCATAACCGCCTACATGCGAAGCGACAAGCCAGAGCTCAAGGTCAGCCTCAAGGCAGACCGCATCATCGTCGGTGACTTCAGCGACTTTGAAAAGGTCAAGGGCGCCAGCAAGGAACATGACATTGCTGTCAACGCCGGTAACTCCTTTACTGGAGAACCGATCGCTGCTATTATCGCTGGTCAGAAGGCTCGTGCTTCCAAGGGCAAGCTGATTCACATCAGCGGCGGCGGCAACTTTATCGACTTTGGTACCTCTGGTAACTGGAACCCAGAGAGCAAGGTTTGGAATGACGCGAATGAGGATGATATCAAGGCTATTCACAAGGAGATGTTCAATGGCCAGTCTGACACTCTTGTTCTTGAGGCGGGCCTTGGTGATGATGCTATCGATACTTATATCGTCTGTCCACCTGTGATTTATGGTGGTGCGGGTGCGAACTTGTCTACCATGGGTATTGGCTACAAGATGATCACCGGCAACGCCAAACCTCTGGGCTTCGTTCCCTATGTCGGAGAAGGAACCGCTGTTGTGGCCACGGTATGTAATACTGATCCTGCTCTCCGTCTCTCATTATATTAACTTCTACAGGCCCACATTCTCGACGTGGTCGGCTTTCTCATCAAGATTTCAAACGTCGCAGCTCAGGGTCCAGCCGAGGGGTCTCCATACAGCCGCTTCTACATAGTGGAGACCAGTCGAGTCGCATGGAAGGACCTGGCAACTGAGCTTGCGAAGGTGATGCATAAGCGATGTATCTTTTCAAGCGACAAGCCCAAGAGCGTGCCATTTGAACAGGCTGGTGAGGGAGAGATCAAGTCCCTTGTTGGCTCGAACATGCTCCTCAAGGGTGATCGTGCTGCTGCAATGGGATATAAGCCTCAGTATCCCAGTATTCTGAAGCAGATTCATGAGGACTTGAAGGAGGTTCCCATCTAAGCTATTTGGCTCAGAGGAATGGGCTTCCTGTCTAGGGGTTTTCACAAAATCAGAGTTTTCTTCATAGAAAGTTATTGTTCATAGAATATGCATTATATCGTTATGTCAAAACCTCAAAACTCCTGTACTCCAAGCTCTAATCTGTGGCCAGATGTCTATACCATGACCTTTATTTATATCGCCAGGATATTAAATGTCGTTATTTCATCATTGCCGGTTCCATGTCTAAGCTTCTAACCAAAGTTCTTGAACAACAATGTTCATAGTCTACCAGCCAAATGTTAGAAAGGCTGGTTCGGGGATCAGACATTAAAGGTTTATCGTACTTGTTCACTTTGTGCCGTGTTATATTTGCTGAATTTTCTGTCGAATGATCGTGCTTGTGGCTTCAGTGATGTGCGAACAGTTCCGCCTACTAATGTGGCGCTGCCGACTGTCAAGAGAAGAGGGACGATCCTGGTGTTGTTAGCATGAGGTTTCGGTGGAGATCTAGTGGGTTGAGGCTTACTTTTGACCTGTGGGCATGGCTCTTAGGACGGGTTGCATTTTGGTAGTGATTATGGAATATGGAGTCTGTTGATAGGGAATTATAGTAATTTTCCTAATGCAAAACAGAAGTAGTAGCTGACGGAGATACGGAGAAGTAATTTTTGAGATCTAGAATGCTTTGCCTAAAGATTATATACGATTTGGCTTCAAATCTTGCATTGCTGATAGCTGTCGATCGCGTGGTGGGACGGCGTTTCGAGGCCGCTTGGTGGTGCGATGATTCTCGTCTGGAACCCCTGGTCGGGTGCTTCCGGGGAGGCAATCAAGCGTGCAATCGGGCCATGAGGAGATCTGGGCTGGAATTATAGTGGGCGAACATGAGATGCGGTGGTAATATTGAAACACTTCTTTTATTAAATATATCGTCTATGATAAGGAGTTTGTTACGCGTTCTGTCGGTCAGTGCGCACTCCTGTCCAGACGCGCTTTTCATCCTCCGATTGACCTGGATCTAATTTATACTACTTGACCCAGTCGTAGCTCAGAATACTCAGATCACCCTATTTACTCCCTACCAACGATAAGCTCACAATGGCACGCATAATTCAAGCGGAGCTCGCCATGGTCAAGTCATCAAATTTTCAGGTACCCGACCCGACCATAAACCATCTGATGCTTGAGCCTCGGCGGATCCCGATTCCGCCGCTCATAGCAGGGATACAGGCCAACGCGCCGTTACCGCGGTATCCGATCCAAGATCGTTGGCGCATCGGATCAGGCAATCAATCGGCTGGGTTCATTGAGCCTCAGATTCACCGGTCTTTCCGCCAAGATAAGGCCCGATTCGCTCTTCACCTTTTGAAACCTCAATTGCTGGAATTCTGAATCACTGACTAACATTGTTTCAATTTCTTGGATATTGAACTCAGTGTGTTTCCGGTCTCAGAAAATGGTCTGCGTATCGGATCATTCTGATCGGCCCGCTGAGGAAACGATTAATAAAAGTCGCAGCGACATGAAACCCTATGTTTCCCAGCCAATTCTGCATGTCTGTATAGCTTCATTTCCTGAATCTCAATGGTCAATCCGTATTTTATCAACGTTGGGCTTGGCTGCTTTGCTCCAGCCACCCAACCACGCAAGCTCGTGACGTCATGCCAAGTTATCAAGTTCACGATATTATCCCTTCACTCGACCCCTCCATAATATGTAACATTTTCGAGAATCTCAGTCAAACCATCGCAACTCCTCAAGTGAAACTTCACCATGCCGTGGAAAGACCATCTCAAACGCTTGAAGAATGAATTCGAGAACCTAGTCGGTGAGCCTCAGGCCCAGAATCAGCAACAACAACCCCCACCGCCTCAGGGACATCCACCTCCTCCTGGACCTCCACCACCGCAGCAGCCCATCGGTGGCCAGCCTGGCCACGTCTACTGGCAGCCTCAATTCCGGCCTGATGTCCCCGTCAACGTTGAGTGGGATGCTAAGATCGGAAACGGCCCGGATGGCTGGGGTAATCAGGAGCTACAGTTTTACACCGCCGAGCAACAGAACGCCTTCTTGTAAGCCTATCTAGCCGTATTAAGAAGTTGAGATTTATCTGACTCGGACAGTACTCCTGATGGAAAACTCGTATTGAGAGCTCTTGCGAATAACGCTTCTGAGGACCATGAGAAGCGGTATACCTCTGCCCGTCTTGTGAGTCGTCAGACTCTCGCTAGAGATCAGGGAGTCCTCACCGCCTGGATCCAGTCGCCGTGTGCCACTGGTATCTGGCCGGCATTCTGGCTTCTTCCCCAGGAGCCGTTTTCTTGGCCTACAGATGGGGAGGTTGATATTGCGGAGACATGGAATGGAGATCTAGAGAACCATTCATGTCTTCACTGGGGTCATCACCACGAGCCTCACAAGCATAGAGTTCTCGGCACTAAAATTCCCGACATGCAGCATCGGCCGGTCAGGTATGACTTTGTATGGCTTCAATCTGGTGGACAGCCTGGACAGGGCAGGATGCTCTGGTACATTGACGGTAGACCTGTAATGAAGGGAGATATACCTGAGGGGACTAGGCCGATGAGAGACATGACTATCCTTCTCAACGTTGCTATGGGTGGAAACGTTTGCGGTGGAAAGACCCCTGCGGATGGATACTACGATATGGTCGTGCATAGTCTGTACATGGGAAGCGAGCCGGAATATGGAGGCTGGCATCGATTTGAGGCCGATTGGGCCGCGACTCCTGAGGGGAATACCTACTGAGACTTCGTTACAGTTACAAAAAAAATGAATATTTGTATGAAATTTCTGATCATCCGATGGTATCATTCGATACGGATTGAAAATTTCAGAAATGCTAAACTGCTTTATCATATCAGCAATCAGCAGATGTCAGCTGTTCGAGTTTCTTATTTGATTCAGATCTATCCGTAGTCAGGGCATATTATGCTTAGGAAGATATATCGGATGATCTTGATAGCGGAGATTGTCGGAGACCGTCGGCATTCGGAGGATTCTGAAAATATAGCATTGACTGATAGCTCGATAAGGCATCGATAAGATAAGGGATCTCACGCGTCGTGATCTCCACCGAGCGGGAGGTTCCGCCGAACAGCAATGTCGTGGTAGCTGTGAACTCAGCTTTTGCTGGATAGAGACTCATGTGATACTATGGAAGAGAGTAAAATTAAAGTAATCGGAAAGATAGTTCGACAAGTTGTGCAGGAATATAGTTCCTGTTCTGTTATTGGTTTCCTCATGCTTACAGTCAAGTATCACAACTGTAGTTATAAAGTCCGCCATGGACATGGTACGCAATGGACATGGTACGCATACATATGACATCAAAAAACTTCAAATAAACACAAAGAATTAAAACTCCGTTCTATATACTTTTTCTTCATGTCTTAACACATCTATTTGCTCTTTCTTGCTTCAAGAATGGTTGCTTATTTGAACTTACCCTGGACTTGCAACCCTAGGATTCTGTGAGTGATGGAAATTGCCCCGCACGATACTGCCCCGGATTAATTTGGGGTCTCCAAGGAGGATTTGATCCACTCTCACAATGTTTGAAGCCTTGGAACAACATTGCCAGAGATGGTTGCGTCTCTTTGTAGGACTGGGGTAGATAGTGTTAATTGAATAAAGACAAACGACACGAAAATAAAGAATAGCTAGATCTCTCTCATGGCTCTCCAATTCCGCGTCGCGTGATCCTTCTTAAACGGTCCTCGGCTTATCTCGTACAGTAGCCTCGATACCCCAGCTCACAAGTTCACAACCATCAAGATAGCGAGCGATACGCAAACTTTACACCATAGTCTCATTTGGATAACACAGCCGACATCCAAACACCCTCAGATAAGCATAGAAACACGCTTCGCCACCCATGCTGTTCCAGAACCGGCGCTCGAACCAGCCGGGGAAATAATAAAACGCCCTATCTCCGCGTCAAGACGTCAAATCTGCGGGGGAGATTAGCTGGAGAAATATGTTCCAAACTCCTTTTGGAAGGACCAGGCGACAGGCTAACCATGGGCTCGGGACGCGCATGGCCGAGGTTTCATGCCTTAAGAATGTCGGATCGTCCTCCTCTTTGCTTCTGTTCTTTTTTTAAAGGGGACTCATTGAGGCTTGTCATTATTGAGGATTGCCGCGATGAGTGAGACTACATATCCAAAGGCGGATGTCGCCAAACACAATGACGATATCCACGATACGACCAAGTCAATCACCCACGAAACACCCATCAACGCATCCGGCCATGTCCAAGAACTCCCCCAGAACTTCAACCTCCTCTCTCTAGCAGGCGTAGGCCTCGTCGTCGGCAACGTCTGGCCCGCCATCGGCGGCTCCATCCTCGTCGCCATCTTCAACGGCGGTCCGCCAGGCGTTCTCTACGAATTCATCGTTGTATCTATGTTCTACTGGACCGTCGCAGCCAGCGTCGCCGAGCTAGCCAGTGCTATTCCCTCGTCTGCTGGTGTTTATCACTGGGCTTCTGTTACGCCTGGACCGAAGTGGGGGCGTGTTATTGGGTTCTTTGCGGGATGGTGGAATTATCTCGCTTGGTGTCTTGGTTGTGCGAGTATGTCGTCGATTCTGGCGAATACGCTTGTTCAGATGTATGCTTTGAACCATGATGGCTTTGTGGCTGAAAGCTGGCATGTGTTTGTCACCTATATCATCACTACTTGGCTTTCGTGCGCGGCTGTTTGCCTTTGGAACAGTGCTATGCCCGGCTTGAATAAGTTTGGCGTCTTCATTATCTTGGCTGGGTTTATTATCACGGTTGTTACTGTTACAGCTATGCCTGGCCACGGAGGCCGTCCGCCGCTGGCAAGCTCAGCGTTTGTTTGGAAAGATTGGACGGCGAATATTGGATACCCGGATGGGTTTGTATTTGTTGCTGGTATGCTCAACGGAGCATATAGCGTTGGCTCAGTTCATGCGACGACTCAACTTGCCGAGGAAATTCCCAACCCTAGTCGAAATGTCCCCATTGCTATCCTGATGCAGGTCGCGACTGGTTTCATCACTGGTCTCTGCTACCTTATTGCCATCATGTACGCCATCAACGACTACGACGCTCTATTAAAATCGGCCTATCCCATCGCCGAGATCTACCGCCAGGCCACAGGTTCTGCAGCTGGTGCGACAGGATTACTATCACTGGTCATGATTTGCATCGCCTTGACCGTCGTTGGACTCTACATTACCTGCGGTCGAACGCTCTGGGCACTTGCTCGTGATGGCGCGACACCTTTTCCTGGATTGTTGGGCCACGTTCAGGAGTCACTCGATATGCCTCTCTGGTCTACCATCTTTACGGCTATTCTGGTCTCAGTTCTCGGTGCTATCTATGTTGGGAGCACAACTGCCTTTAATGCATTCGTCGGAACATTCATTCTTCTCTGCAGCTGTTCGTTTTTGGCATGCATTCTCCCCAACCTTCTTAGTGGACGAAAGAATATCACCTATGGACCTTTCAAGATGCACGGAATTACGGGGTTTGTCATCAACGGCATTGCGTGCGCTTATTTGCTCATATGGAGCGTCATCTACTGCTTCCCTACTTCCCTCCCAACCAGTGCACAGAGTATGAACTATACCTGCGTTATCTGGGGCGGGTTGACATTCTTGGTTAGTCTTTGGTGGTTTGTAAGTGCAAGAAAAGGATATCAGGGCCCTACGACGACTGGAAGCGTTGTGCCTGGCGTGGTTGTTGATGCAGCCTAATCTAAAGTTGGTCTGCATTAGCTGGAACGTGTTGCCGGGTCATATCTTGCATTTTGCACTTGTACATATTCCAATGAGCGCCTGTCTATTTTGAAATTTGGCCTAGATTTTCAAGAATGTGGACGTGTTCTAAGATTGATATTAAGGCCTCCTGTCTCGTGTCGCGTGACACGTTCGTTGCCCAGTCTACGCAAGGCATATTTCGCTCACGCCGAACAGGCTATTGAATCTTGGTTTCTGCATTTAATACCCAATCTGAGTCATCCAGTCAATAGGACCAAAAGCCGCCAGGTTACAGCTGGGTGGCCTCATAGTGAGAGCCACGGCTACGCGTAGACCTATCAAGAAATACGCAGATGACTGCAAAAGATATTGTAGGCAGCAGTGTACTATGCAACGCACGAAAAATGACAGACATTGAGGATCGAGACCTCTGCTTCCGCGGCGCTTATCACAAAGTGGCAAGGATGGGATATCTTAACGGTGTCTTGCCCTGATCTTGTCATGGAACGCATGCCCTAAGCGCTGTTCAGGCCACATTTTTGATTGTAATCGTTCTAAGGGATTTAAACTGCCGTGGTTTGGGGGCTCTATTGATTCTAGGATACACCTTGTGCTCAAACATGGATAATCAAGTATTTGAGGTTCCACTAGACGAGACCTGACCAGGAACAGGCTTGTGCGAGGTAATACATGATGCCACGACTATCTAGTAAGCAAGAGGGAATTGCGGCGCGGTGCATTAAAATGTGTTGAGGAAAAACTCGCTTATTCAAACGAGATTTGCTGAGACTGTATCAGTTTTATTACGCGCTGCAGTTTGCAGGAGAAACAGCGTCAAACCAGTTCCTGATTGCTGGTATCGGCTGCATCAAGACGCGCTGAGCTAAAATAATTAACGATCGGATCCTGGATAATCGGTGGTTGGGCATGTAGTAGTCAGGTCAGTCAAATCTGATACTACCTATTTGCGGGGGTTGTTACGGATAGAAACACCAAGATTGATAGGAGAACAGGGCAAAAGATCAGCGCTTCAGGTCCGCGAATAGCCTCAATCTGCCAGGCGTGAGGCCTTTACGACTGCGCACTTTAGGCGCCAGCGACAATGAGTAATATCGTAAAATGAGTCAGAAAAACGTCAATTCAATTGAGTGTCAATTTATTTTTTACAATTTCGATATTTTAAATCGCATCACAGCCATACAATCGCTCTGCCTCAATTCCATTCATCCAATGTCAGCCTTCGAGAAAAACACATTTGGTGTCAACGAATCGGAGCCCCCCACATAAACGTTGCAGCCCGACCGTAAATCACGCCTAAAGAGACACAAACCTGGCCTCAAAAAATTACAGGGGTCAACCCTGGTCTTTTTGTTGCCCAAGACGCTGATCTTTGACTGGATGCCCTGACTTTAACGATTGGGCACGCTGAGATCTTGACTGTGGGATCTCGCGAAGGGAATGGAAACACAGAGGATTGCCCTGTGTACAGCAAACAAGTTGCGTCCACGTAATATATACGACTATGGAGTCGTGCATTTGCTCCCCTTTCTTGCAGAGCCCGCGTACGTACCGGTGTAATTATGTAGCTAACTAGAGTCGGGACACAGGCCAGACAGAACAGACGCTTTGATCTGTACGGCCCTGTTTCGACCCCTCCATTCCCCTGGCACTTTGCAGACTACCCACTGCCCGTCACCACCGGGGAGGATTCCCTTCAACCACGCCTGTCCACATGGCCAGTTGCCACTGTATTTGGAGTTTGGATACTCTTATCACCCCGCTGACTCTGGGGTGGCTCAGCGTGAGGCCAATCGAGGCCCAGCAGAATGTCGGGTCACTTCTCGACTTGCAGGGGGTATTGCTCGCCCTTCCCGCTCTCCCGTCCACAGCTTTGGGCTAGTGTGATGCCTCACGCGTCATGGCACAGACGAATGGCCATTCATATTGTGTGAGGTCAAGCCAATTGGTCCAGCTGGTGACCCTGTTGACTCGCTGGCACCTGGGGACGTGCCCAAAGTGGTTGGGTTACCCACTCGAACCACCTTTGGGGCCACAAACAAGGTTGTCCGTCTTGAATTGGGCTCTCGGGCTCTCTGGCCCGGCCGGCACTGGGGTCCCTGTCCTGGCCTGTCACAAAATCGAGGCGATTTGAACAAAACTCGATGGCCAGACGCTTCTTTCTTTTGAGGTGATCTTTTTCTCTCCTCTTTCTACAGAGATAGCACAGAATCTTAATCTAGCGAGGTCCTTTGTTTTTGTACCCGTTTGTTACTTCGTTTATATAGTGTACCCGACCCTCCAACTCACCGACGCCCGCCGATCATATCACCCACCGAACGTACCATTGCCTACAATTAGCCGACCCACGAAGTACACACCAAGGAAACTCGACTTCAACATAATTATTTTTTATAGCATAGCAGTCTATCAATATGAGGAAAACACAGACCAAGACAAAACAGCCGGCGCCAGCGCGTCGGCCGTTTGACCCAATGTCACAATATGAACAGCAACGACAGCAAGAGACTGCCATGGCCCTCACAATCCGGGGTAACCCGCCCAGAAACAAGTCGGACTCATGGGAGGAGAGCACAAGGAATACCTCATCCAGCTCTGCCTTGACAAGAAACCGATCTCACTCAAGACCGCCAACCCGTCGACCAGACTCTGATGGACTCTCAACAGTGTCCGAGGCTACTACTGCCTCTGACGCCTCCACTGTTTCCACTGCCTCATCTGGATTCTCACAACCACCACCCTTTGGTAAGACCCAAAGACAAGACTCAGGCAGAGGCTTCACACCTCAACCTCCTCAACTTCGCTTCCGAAGCTCTCAAGACACACGATCACCAGAGCCTTCACCCAGATACATGTCAGACGACAACTACGACTCGGCCTCAGAGGTTGGATGGGCCACTTCATCCGAAGTGTCTGTCTCGACAAGAGCCACCACCGTTGTGAGCGACAGTGAGGATGACTATGCCAAGACACCAACACGGTCTCGGTCCATTGTGCGTCCATCAAGCATGAGCACATCACAGCAGTCTCGTCCTACAGAGAAAAGAGTCGAGTTTGAGACAGATCGACAGCTTGAACGCCAGACAGAGCGTCAAACAGAGCGTCAAGTTGAGAGGTCATCTGGCCGACAGGTTGAGCGTCAACAAGAGCGCACCAAGGAACGATCACGAAGTCGTGGTCGAACCTTTCACATCCACATTGAGCCCAAGGCACAGGAGCCTGCTACCAACAATGCCATCGCCACTCCTCAGCAGATCCAACAAACACAACAACAACAGCAACAGCAGGCACAACCGCAACAACAACAACATGTGCAGCACCAGACTGTCGTCAACCCAAACAACACCATGGTTCAGTCTTCGGTGACACAGACGACAACGCATCAGACATACACCCAACAACCAGCACCTCACCAACCCGTGGTGGCTCAACAGCCTATCGTCAGCCACCAGCCTGCTGTTGCTCCCCAGCCCATGGTTACACAACCTATCATGCAGGCTCAGCCGATGATGTACACTCAACCCATCAGCCCTCCTGTGATGCAGCCCGTCATGCAGCAGCCATTCCAACAGCCCGTGGTTCAGCAACAACCAGTTGTTCAACAACAGCCTCAGCCTGCTCCTCCGCCTCAACGCATCCCTGAAACGC
This sequence comes from Fusarium concolor, assembly GCA_013184415.1. NCBI lineage: Eukaryota > Fungi > Ascomycota > Sordariomycetes > Hypocreales > Nectriaceae > Fusarium > Fusarium concolor. The sequence continues at coordinate 49,689 of JABCJY010000192.1, forward strand.
GTCAACTTCCTGAGCCTGAGCGTCCTGCCTCTCGACAAAGGGCTCGCTCACGTCTTGACGTTGAGCGGACCATGTCCAATGAGATCGAGAACCTCAGGAACGAGCTCAAGACTCTCAAGGCCAAGCAGAGCGAGACGAGCAAAGATCTTTATGATGCTCGCCACAGACTCTCCAACCTGCAAACAGACAAGGAAGAGCTCCGAGAAGAGAGAAACAAGGCTCAGGCTACCAGGGACAGACTGGTTGCCGACTTTGAGGAACAGACCCGACTGCTGGAGAGGACAAGGTCACGCCTCGATGAACAGCGTCGCACTCTTGAGAGGTTCGAGAAGGACCGAGACATGTCAATCAACAAGGTCAAGAAAGACAGTGACCAAGTCCTTGACAGGTTGAAGCGCGAGCGTGACCAGGCCATTGAGGTTGTCGATAAGTTCAAGAGAGAGCGTGACCAAGCTGTTGAGCAAGCCCGGCGGGATCTCGACTTGACTATCTCGAAGTCCAAGAAGGATCGCGACTCAGAGTTGTCGAGACTTCAGCGCGAGCGAGATGAAGTCATCCAGCGCATGACCCGAGAGCGAGACTCTGTTGTCGACAGACTTCAGAAGGATCGTGAGCAAGCGGCCGAGAAGGCCAAGAAGGATCTTGATATCTCCATTGCCAAATCCAAGAAGGAGCGTGACTCGGCTATCGCCAAGCTCCAGAAGGAACGCGACTATGCTCTTGAGCAAGTCAAGCGGGAGAGAGACCAAGCCATCAGCCAAGCCAAGAAGGAGCGTGATCTGATTGTGTCGAAGCTCACCAAGGAGCGAGATGAGCTCACACAATCTGAGGCGTCCTTCAGCAACAAGGTCAAGGAGCTGGAGGACCACCTCTCCAAGCACAGAGAGCTGAAGGCTGCTCTTGAGAAGAACTATGAGGATCTCAAGAAGAACAGCGCTGAGACCACCCAGTCTTACAGCAAGTTCGAAGCCAAGGCCATCAACTTGGAGAGAGAGCTCGAAGACATCAAGGCTATCCGCAAGTCTCAAGAGACTACCTATGCTGCTCGCATTGCTACCATGGAGATCTCTCAAGAGTCCATGCAGTTCCGCGTCAATAACATGGAGCAAGATCTTCTCGACAAGGCCAAGGAGCTTGGCGAGCTCACTGTGGAGCGTGATCGCTACAAGACAGACAGCGAGGTCTCCAAGAACCAAGTGGAGTCTTTGAACAAGGACAAGACCAACCTGGAGGAGGACAAGAAGAATCTGCAGAAGCAAATCACTGATCTCACAAGCGACAAATCCAGACTCCAGGAACAGCTCACAGGACTCGATACCGACAAGAAGGCACTCGAAGCGCAGGTCACGACACTCCAGGCTACGATCGACGACTTGAAGAAGGAGAAGGAGACCTGGACCAAAGACACTGAGAGTAAGGATGCCCGAATCGCTGGTCTTGATACCGAGAACGTGGAGCTTAAATCGCAGATCGAATCAATCACAAAGGAGAAGGAGGCAGTAGCTAAGGAGGTGGAGGAGCTGGAGACGAAGAGGAAGAAGCTCAAGAAGAAGTATGAGCAATTGCATGGGGACAACAAGACGATAAAGGAGCAGGTGAGGGGGTTGTTGAATGATCAGGATGATCAGACGTCGCAGGTGTTGAGGCTGGCGGTTGAGGTGAAGACTTTGAGGTCTGAGAACTCGAGTCTGAGGTCGCTGTCGGATACTGCGAGCGTGGTGTCGAGCTCCGTGTCGACGATCTCTAGCTCTGTTAGCACTGTGGATGACACTGCCAGTGTTGTCTCTGATGCTACAGAGAAGCCAGACCCTGCCAGTGTGCCGCAGCCGGCGACTGTTGAGGATGCACCTGAGGAGGCACCTGAGGCTCCAGCTGAGGATGTGATCGTTGTGGAGGAAGAGACCGAGGAGGCTGCGCCGGCACCTGCGCCTGAAGTTGAGTCCGAGGCTGAAGCCAAGGCTGAGACTGAGGCACCTGCCGAAGAGAAGGTTGAAGAGACAGCACCTGAGCCTGCACCTGAGGCAGAGCCCGAAGCTCCGGCTGAAGAGAAGGCTGAAGTTGAAGCCCCAGCAGAGGAGAAGGCTGAGACTGAGACACCCGCTGAGGAGAAGGTTGAAGAGGCTGCACCTGAGCCTGCACCTGAGGCTGAGGTAGAGCCCGAGGCACCACCAGCACCTGAAGAGCCCGCTCCTCCAACTCTTGAGGAAGTCCAGGGCGAGAACACCGAACTCAAGGAGAAGCTCACCGCCGCCGAGGAGAACGTCACCGCTGTTACTACAGAGAAAGATGACTTGGCTGTCAAGCTCGAAGCCACCGCCGAGAACGCAGGCAAGCTTCAGCTCAGCGTCGACACCTTGACTGAGGAGCGTGATGAAGTCACCAAGAAGCTCGCCACCGTTGAGGAAGAAGCAACCCAGCTTAAAGAGAAAGCCGACACCATTACTGCTGAGCGAGATGATCTCCAGGGCAAGCTCACCGCTGCTGAAGAGAAGGCTGCCACCGTCGATGCTCTCACTGCCGAGAAAGATGAGCTCACCAAGAAGCTTGAGAGTGCAGAGAGAGAAGCAGTCGTGTTGAAGCAAGTTCGCACTGAGAACAACAAACTCATGAAGCAACTCGAGGAAGCCAAGAAGGCTAAGAAGGAGGCTGATGAGAAGGTCAAGTCTCTTCAGACCCAAGTCGCTGCTCTTGTTGCTCAGATCAACAACGGTGGTATGAAGCGATCTCAGAGCGGTGGCGGAGGACGAAAGCCCATCAAGGATCCCAAGCGAGCTCAAGAGCTGGTCATTGTACGTGATCCTCGCAACGGAGGCGGACTGTAAGTTTTCCCCACTCAAGAACATGGATGATAAATACTAACTTGTACAGGAGCCATATTGTACGCCGACGCAACCTTAACTCCTCTGCGACGAGGTCTTCATCTCAGTCTGATGGATCAGCTGATGCTTAAACGAAGGATGGATGTATGAACATGTATGACAAGTCACTCATTTGAACTTTTTTCTTTGTAACTTTCTTTTGTAATTTTTCATTGAGTTTGGGATGTTTGAGTAGCGATGTTGGGTTATGTAGAGGATACACTACACTAAGACGGGCGATGCAATATCTGTATGAGGAACGGTGCATTATGAGGCTTGGGATCATGGATGATGTATATTTCTTTGAGTTTGCGATAATGAATAATGGGGTGAAATAAACAATAAACTGGGAGATTTATCATTGTTCTTTTATTCTCTGTGACTACTATGTCTAATAACTCTCACCACCCTCGGTGGTTGGTGTCGCTTCTGTCTTAGGTACATCACTGCGCCAGATAACCGCCATCTACAGGCAGATTTACTCCAGTGATCCATCTCGCCTCCTGACTGGCGAGGAAGATCGCAGCTCCCACAAGGTCCTGCGGCGATCCTGTTCCGTGAAGTGGATGCTTTGAGCGAATCATGTCTCTATCGCGAGTTTTGATGGTATCAGCGAAGATGGCTGTTTCCGTGACTGTTGGTTCGGTTAGTATCAAGTACAACGGCGAAGCCTTGGGCACTTACAGCCTGGGCAGATGGCGTTGCAGTGAATGCCGTCTCTCGCGTAATCAAGTGCCATAGTACGTGTCAAGTTCGTCACGGCGCCCTTTGAAGCGGCGTATGAAGCTGATTCATCAGTGAAGTGCGGAGTATGCTGGAGTGATGTTCTTACCGTTGGTATATCCTCCCACCAAGCCAAAGATGGACGACATATTGATGACCCAGCCTCGATCACCAGACTCGGACTTCTCCTGCTTAAGCATCTGTGCAATGACGTACTTGCTAACCAGGAAGATGGACTTGAGGTTAACAGCCATTGTCACATCCCACCAATCCTCTGGAGTCTCATGCATCCTGAGTGGTTCTTTGCCGGCTTCAACCGAGATGCCGGCATTGTTGACCAACCTGCCAACGTTAGCTCTCGGTCCTAGTCAAGCCAGTTGGAGTCTCACACGTCAATACGGCCAAATTCGGCCACAGCTTTGGTTACTAGCTCCTCAACAGCAGCGGTTTTAGTGACGTCGGTTTGAATAAAAATAGCCTTGCCGCCCTTCGATCTGATCAAATCATCAGTGTTGACGGACTCCTCTCCGTTGACATCTGCACGTGCAAAGGGCCGCAGATCGGCACAGACGAGATGGGCTCCTTCGCGTGAGTAACCGAGTGCGATTGCACGGCCTAAGCCAGAGGATGCACCCGTCACGATGCAGACTTTGCCTGAAAGGCGAGATGAAGTGGCCATTATGTTTTTTTTTTTTGGAGTGATGTTCCTGAATTGGCGAGCGACCCAATCTGAGTTGTTGGTACTTATAGATACGTCAATGTGCCTCGGAGGTATCGGGCTGTAAGCCGTGGCTGTGATTCAGTGACCCGATTCGTCACCTTTCAGCGCTGAAAGTGGGATCACCATTTTGAGTATGAGATTTGCAGTGTTGATGCAACGTTCCGTAAACGGATATCAAGCCGAATGGCCAATAAGGGCGAGTACTTTCAGCGTTTATACGAGTAATTACGATAATCAAGGCGGGCATCAACGCGAAAAGCTAATATTCATCGTGATAGGGGACCTGATAGATGACAAAATCTTATGTGATATTTCGGTGAGATGGATTAAGGTCATGAATCGAGAAGAAAATTCCGTTTAAAATTTCATGGCTTACGAGCTATTTGCCGCGTTCAACCGTTGATGACTTTTGATGCTAGAAAGGGAAAAGGAACCGACAAGTCAAGACCTTTTTGTATCAGCTATCTGCAGGCCACTCATCCACAAGTTTTGCCCTATGAAATCTCGTAGTCCACCCCAAATCCCTCTCAACATCCTCCAAAAGCTTCAAAACCGCCTGCTGCTCCGCCTTATCATAAAACACCTGCCCCGCCACAAACAACGCCTGCACTGAATTCGCCCTCACAGGGTCTGATGGATCAGCTAAGCTCACACCGCAGATCTCTCTTGCGTAGTGATGCACATCTGCTTGAATCTGCCGGTAAGACTTTAGACGCGCTGAGACGGTGGAGCGAATGAATGTTGATTCTTGGGGTTGGTTTACGTGCAGGAGAATCATGGCCATGTGGTAGTTTTGCATGGTGGCGGCGCAGATGGGGAGTTCGTACCAGATTTGGGTGAAGCTTGAAAAGCAGTCTGAGGGGCTGGGATAGGGTGTTCGTGCGTAGGGGGTGAATGTGGAGGGGAGACTGTCATGCCATTTTTTGAACTCTGTCGTGAGCATCTTCCATCGCTCGAGGAGTTTTTCTTGAGTTACACCAACGGTTGGTCGTTGTCCGAAAGGTAGTCCATAGTCTGAAGGATTGATAGCATCCCCCGACGTTAGGTGATTTAGCAGTTTGCCTATCAGCCATGTCAACTCGTTGCTCTTGGTGTCTTCTTCTATATCTGCCAAGGTTCTAACATCGGCTGCGCATGGAGGACTGAAGGGCATGAGAGTTCCATCTTCGGTAGTTGCGAGACCGGCATTCTGCCAAAAACGCACGTCTTTCAGATCTAGACGGGTCTGTGTCTCGCTGATAACTGAAAGAGTTAGAAACCGGATTTTTAGAGTAGAGAAGCGGGACGTACATGCACAAAGGAGATCCTGACGTGCCAGACTCCAAAGAATAGGTCCCTGTATAGCTGTTCGAGGAATCACCACGGGCGAGGCAGGATGAGAAATATCTTCTGTTGGTTTGAAGAGTGGCAAGGCACTGAGATGAGCTCGCCATGCTGTCCCAGGGGCACCCATCAACTCGTAGATACAAAGAATAGCTACTGCAGCAAGCATATCTTCCTTTTCGCTCGAACTATTCTCATAGGCTCGAAGGTCCACAGCGTTCTTGAGATGATGAATTGCTTCATCGTAATGCTTTGCAGATTCGTAGCGCCAGTCGTAGCCACGCCATCGGGATTCATCATTGCTCTGAAGTTCTGAATTCTGGCTTGAATGGGTTTTGTTGCGCCGATATAAGTGTTTGGCTGCGATGGCGCACATGGATGATTTGAGCAAGGGGCTAGTAGCTGCTTTGACGGGGACTTTGCCCGAGAAGTAGCACCCAGTATCGAAGATGTCGAACCTGCACTTGGTTAGAGAAACGAGGAGGTGAAGCTAGAAGTGAATTACCAAGTGCCTGGTCCTTCTTTGTAATGTTTTATGAGATGAAGTGTTGCCAGTCTTGACGTGACTGGATGGTCGTTAGGAGTTGGCGTTACTGCTGACTCGTTGCCCGGAACATAAGAATCCTCTTCAATGGCTAGAGGATCATGTCCCCAGAAGTCCTCTGGCGGCTCAGGAGACTGAGATACATCCTCCGCTACCTCCGTATGGGATGCATCCCTTATTTCATCTACATAATCGACGACTATGCTGTCTGGCTCTGCATAGGGATCTTCGACATGAATAAACCGAACTTCGAAAATGTATGTCAGTAACAGCCATCAAAATAATAGTTAAACACTTACTTTTATCAGGAATATCAAGCCATACATGATCCTCGTCAAAAACATCTTGCGTCTCCACTCCATCAAAGCTTTCCCCGTCTCCCCTTGTTCGCTTTCCACTTGGCGATCCAGAATAACTCTGGAATGGTCGGAACACTGATCTTTGGGCGTAACTGCATGTCCGAGAACTTTTGCTACAAGCTCCACATATCGGCTTTGCTTCGTCGCACTTCAATTTCCTGGTTCTGCACGTTTGGCTTTTGGATCGTCAGTGTTCCTGGTGACGAAATATTGAATGCGGGATGGGATACCCACCATCCTGAGAATGAACGCATCGTAGCGAAAATGAAGGATGAAGAAAACAAATTGGGTGAATGAGCCGAGAAGTTGTATTTTCTCTGCAATTGTCATCAAGTGGAGGTTGTCGTCACTTCATGGAGAGGATTAGTCAGATGCGGAAACCAAGCCGAGACTCCCCAGACGAAACAAGACATCAAGGCGAGACACAGAATGTGGGGGGTAACGTAACCAACAACCTCGAACTTCTCCTCAACTTCTCGGCAGTTCAAAGGCCGATCGAATGCGGACCCGATTAGCGGAACCGATTGGAAATCAAGTTGTCTGAATAGCTATTTATTGATCTTACTATGACCTGTTTTTTCTCCACCAAGATATACGATACGTACGTGTTGTAGCATATCATTTCGAACAAATACATTATACTTGAATTGACGATCATGGGCTCTCAAGCAGCTAAGTCGTTTTCTGTCAATGGTAAAACTGCCATAGTCACTGGTGCTGGATCAGGTCAGTACATCCTCCTGCTTAGATATAACGGTGCTCAAAGGTTTAGGAATCAACTTTGAGTTCGCTCAGATCTTACTGGCAAAGAACTGCAATGTTGTTATTGCAGACCTCGCCTTGAGACCAGAAGCTCAGGCTCTTGTCTCAAAGTATGGCAAATCTCCACGAGCAGTTTTTGTTAAAACAGACGTCACGTCATGGAATGATCTCACAAATGCTTTCAAAGTCGCCGTCAAAGAATTCGGCGACTTTGATATTGTCTGTCCCGGTGCAGGCGTTTATGAGCCTCACTTTTCCAACTTCTGGCACCCTCCAGGATCCCCCGAAAGCAAAGACCCTCTGGACGGTGACCACTACAAACTGCTAGACATAAATCTCACCCATCCTATCCGTGCCACTCAGATTGCTATTGCCCACTGGCAGCACGGTTCCCCTACGAAAGTCTCACCAGAAAACCCAAAGCGGGTGATCCACATATCATCTATAGCAGGCCAGTGTCCCACGCTCAGATGTCCCATGTACGGCGCAAGCAAATTCGGCGTCACGGGCTTTGTGCGATGTCTTGCCGAACTCGAAGGAGCGGGCATTCGCGTCAATGCTGTCGCACCTGGTCTAGTTCGCACGCCACTCTGGACAGAACATCCCGAGAAACTGCAGAATGTGAATGAAGAGCAGGATGAGTGGGTTACGCCCGTGGAAGTTGCAGAGGCAATGCTTGCATGCGTGGAGAGCGAGAAGTACCTAGGAGGAACGGTTCTAGAGGTTGGAAAGGATCATACCCGCGAAGTGCAGCTGTTTAATGATCCTGGTCCTGATACGTCGGGTCGGCTGAAGGGAGTTTCTATTAGTAATTCTCAAGAGGGGGATAAGAATGTTTGGGATTGGCTTGGTCAGAAGTCTATCTGGGGTTCTATTCTGTAATGATACTCTATTTGTCTATTGTAACGTCGAAATTGCTCTCAGATCATGTTCCATTTCTTGTCCAGTGCAGTACACAACCCCGCAGCAACAAGCGGGTTATCTTCCAGCTTCATATGTGATATCTCACGCATTTCCTGGGTGGATGCATATGCGGGTTACCTAGTTCGGTAAACCACGATAGTCAAGTGACTTCTGTACGTCTGAGTTGTCCTTAGCTCAACCACTCATTATCAACTTCCCCTCTTCTTGTTGTACGCCACCTCAATATTCAATGCAGCTGTGTAGGCCCCGCGTCAATGCGACCCCCGCCCATTGTTTGCTCGTGGACTCGTTTATGATTTTATGTAATTGTGTCGCTGCCTAATGTGCCTGAGGCCGAGTGCTTCATGATCTCGGCTTGGTTTCCGTGAAATTGGGTCGTAAGTGGCTTAACGCCCGCATTTCGCCTTGATTACCGTTCTCGGACATGACGATGTTGGCGCATCGAATTGAAATGGATGAGAGAGGGTAACTCAAACGCAATGGATGTAATACAATACGTATGAGCTCTGAGATGAAGATTAGATATATATATATGACCTCTGCTTTGGACAGTCTCAGCCTGGAGCTTTGTTATGGCACTATATTATCGAAATCCACCTTGAATTCATCTGATAGACTGGTCGTTATTGATCCATAGTTACCTCTGTCTCTCGTATCAGAACAACATGCATCAAACAGATGTTCTTATTATTGGTGCCGGCTTGTCCGGGATTGGACTCGGCGTTCAGCTCGTTCGCAAGCTGGGCACTAGAAACTTCGAAATCATCGAAAAAGACTCTGCAATTGCTGGTACATGGAGAGCCAATAGTTACCCAGGATGTGGATGTGATGTAAGTACAGATATTTGGTACTGCTAAATCATCAGCTATCTAACAGTCCAGGTCCCATCTCACTTTTACTCGTACTCTTTTGCCCTCAACCCCAACTGGTCTCAAGCATTTGCGATGCAACCCGAGATCGAGGCCTACGTCAACGACGTAGCCAAGAAGTGGGACGTCGAGAAGCAGGTCAGATTTAACTCTATTGTTGAGTCAGCGCGTTGGGATGAAGCTTCTGGAACATGGGAAGTCACCATCAGAAATGTCAAGACGTCAGAGGTAATTACTCATCGTACGAGAGTCCTCATCTCTGCTGTTGGCGCCCTCTCCACCCCCAAGGAATGTGACATTCCAGGGACTTCGGCCTTCCAGGGGAGAATGTTCCATACAGCCAAATGGGACCATTCCTTCGACTGGAAAGACAAAGAAGTTGTCATTATAGGTAAAACCTTTCCAACTTGATTGTGACTCAGTGACTAACTCATTGTAGGGAACGGCTGCAGTGCAACCCAAGTTCTTCCAGTTATCAGCTCCGGAGAGAAGGCCACCAAGAAAGTAACCCAGTTCGCAAGACAAGCACATTGGCTATCCGAACGCCATAATTCAACGTACTCATTCACTTTCAAGTGGGTGATGAGATGGGTTCCATTTTCAATGCGGCTATATCGTGCACGGCTATACTATCTTAAGGAAAGAGACTTTGCAGGGTTCAGTGTTGCTAAAGGACTCAAGATACGAGATCGGTGGACGAAGGAAACTACGGATTATATACGGAAGATGGCACCGGCTAAGTATCTTGACTTTCTCATTCCAAAGACTGAGATTGGCTGCAAACGAAGGGTCAACGACACAGATTATCTTGCCAGTTTGCATCGAGATAACGTTGAGCTGATATACGGCGACCCGATTGAGAGGATTGAAGCGAATGGTTTACGGACGGCATCCGGAAAGTTCATCTCTGCCGATGCAATTATTCTCGCTCATGGCTTCGAGACTCAAAAGCCATTGTTTCCTATGAAGATATACGGAAAAGATGGTGTTACTATCAACGAGCACGTAAGTCTTCTCTCATACCACTTCATACCATTCTCTGACAAAGGATAGTGGGCCAAAGTCAGTGAAGGAGCAGCATCATCCTATTTCGGAACATGCCTGTCAGAGTTCCCTAACTTCTTCATGATGATGGGTCCAAACACGCTGAGCGGCCATCTTCAAGTGATATACACCAGCGAGTGCCAGATCAACTACACCATGAAGGTTATTCGACCGATCCTTGAAGGAAAATCAGATATTGTAGAAGTCACTCCCGAAGCTGAGAAGAAAGACATAGAGAAGGTTCAAGAAAAGGCCAGAAACCTAGTTTGGGCTACAGGGTGCACATCGTGGTTCATCGATGACAAGACAAACAGAAACACCATCATGTTTCCTGACTGGCAGTTCAAGTTCTGGCTGCGGAGTGTATTTGTGGCTTGGAATGACTTGGAGTATCGCAATGTCAGCACTAATTCGCCCGTTAAGACATCGCGAGTCAGCTGGAGCCAACCGCTGCTTGCGGTGGCTGGTCTTTTAGGTTTGGGGTCAATTTGCTTTCAGATCATGGTAATGGCAACAAACAACGGTCAGCGATATTGAAGATATTGAGAGACGACAGTTCACAGGAGTATAAATTCGAGAAGTAATCATTCATTCAATTTAAGAGAATTCAATAATGCTAAGTAACTATGCAAAAACCCGCGACATCATGCAAAATGCTAAATCTCATCCACATTTTTTAGGTTTACACCACGACTCATGAATTGCATCATGCATTTAAAGTCGAGGTATCGTCTTGGTCGCACAGCAAGACGAAGGAGCCTCCTCCTTTGAACCGAAAGCATCCTTGGAAGCTGAATCAACACACAGTGCTGAGGGAGGAACCCAAAGACCAGGGTTCTTCTGGAAGAAATTTGATGCACGGAGCATCACGCTGACGGGCTCTGCAGGCATCACGGGGAAATCCTCTGTGCGAGGGAAGTGAGTGAGGCCGAACTGGATGTAGCACACGATATCGGTGTTCTCGATGGGCTCATCGCGGCCGACCCAGTCGATAATGGTACTGTTGTGAGGATGGTTCTCGACACCAGTGGACTGGCACACGTAGTCACCAGCAGGGAAGATCTCGTAGTCCTTGTAGGGAGTGACCCAGAGACTCTTGCGTGCAAAGGCTGCGCGCTTGTACACAACACTGCCGGGCTTGGCGAGGAGGCCGGGACAGTTGTTGTTGAGGATCTTGTAGGCGACGGGCTTCTTGGCGGAGGGGTTGATGCTGTTGGGGTTGGTGATGGCCCATGATCGACTTGTCTCGTGGCAGTAGTTGGCAGCAGCCTCCTTGGATGTCTTGAAAGGTGTGTTCTTGGCGTAGAAGCCGTTGCCGAAGGGGTTCTCGGGAGATCCGACCTCTGCTTCTGAAGGCAGGGCGTCGTTTTGAACAACGGTGTTGTTGGGTCCATCGATCTCGGGGTCGACTCGCAGAGAGAAAATGTGCTGGTGGTTATGGGCGTTGACGGTAGGAGCAACTTCAGTGCCGAAGGGAGCGGCAGTCTCGCTGGGGTGCATGCAGTAGGTGTTGAGCATGCCAGTCAACTTGATCTCAAGCTTGTAGGTTCCATCGAGGGTGAAGGTGTGATAGAAGCCGTATTCATAGTTGGCGGCTGTGATAATTTGAGAGATGATGAGCTTGCGATCACGGGCGGAGATGACGCTGCCGTCACGGTAATCGGTGTGCTTGTACAGAAGACCGTTGTCTTCCTCGTGGATGCAGATGGCGTTCTTGATGATGGCGGGAGCACCATCGCCAGTGGCCATGACGGCGTCGAGGTAGTGGATAGCACCCTTGCAATCACATCCAAGCTTGAGAGAGTTGGTCATCAGACCAGTTCCATACTCACCAACGTCGAAGGCGTGCTTCCTGTGGTGAGGAGGATCGGGGTTACCGTAGGGAACGACCATCTCGACAACGCTGATACGGTTGAAGAGAGTGCGCTCGCGGTGCTCGTGGTGATCCTCCATGCGGACATCAGAGAGAACAATACCTTCGCGGTAGTTGAATCCGATGTGCATCTTGTAGCCGGCCCAAGAAATCTCATTTCCGCGCATGCGGAAGGACACGCCCTGGGGCTGGGTGATGTTGATGGGCTTGAGAGTGCCGTCGATGTAGTTCTCGCCAATAAACTCAGGCATGTAGTTATGCGAGGTGAGAGGAATCTTTGTTCGCTCGCCGTTGACGTAGCGGATGTCGACGGTGAGAACCTCCTCCTTCTCGGTATCGACCACGACAGAGAAGTCCAGCGGGTGTGCGTACTGGTTGTCGTTGGGCGAGGCGCGGTAGTACACCAGACCCTGCTGGAGACGGCGCTCATAACCCCATCGCTCATCGACACCAATTGCCCAAGCATCGATGTAGATCTTGGACATGTCGTCAATTCCAAGGTCCTTGCAGGCCTTGATCACACGAGGATCCGAACGAGCGATGCGCTCGCAGACATCGAGATCCTCAAGAGTCAGAGTAGGACCGACTTCAGAGACATCCTTCCACTCCTCAACCTTGCCGGAAGCAATGTTTGCGACAGCCTCAGAGACCTGACCAGTGCCCCTCTCAATGACAATGGCGAAGGCGCGACGATCAGGTCGGGGACCAGTTCGGGCGCGGAAAGCAGTATACTCAACCTTCTTGGGCTCACGAAGAGTGAGACAGTTGAACTTTAGTGACTTGGGGCTAGCATAGTCGCGAATGAGCTTTGCGGCAGCGCGGATCTCATCAATTGATAGAGGGTCTACAGATTGTAAGCTTAGTCAATTGGTGATGATGGGCAAAACGTACCGAGAGGATGGGAGTTCTGGGAATTTGACAGATCGGGAGCAGGGTCGTTGGGCTCTTCCCGAAAGATGGTGTAGCCAGCGACGGTCTCGGTGTCTTGAATCATTGTGAATGGTTGTCGGGGATGAGTTTACAGTTCCATACGGGTGATGAAGGGTCTTGGTGTAGGTGTCCAAGGTGTAAGTGCAAAGAAGTAAGGGTTACTTGAACTTGAGCTTGAGCTTGTAGTTTACTATGAAGAAAGACAATAATGTCAAGAGGATGAAGAGCTTCTTATAGAAAGGTCAAAGAGTAAAACAGAAAGCAAAAGCAAGGCGGATGAAAGAAACGGCATCCACCAGTAGCGCCGCTCCGTTGGAGACCGCTCCGCTGCAGCGCATCTCCACTGGGCGGGATCGAGGGTTCCGCCCGCTGAGTGAGCGAGTGGGAGTGGGAGTGACAGTGACAGAAGCAAACAAAGTGAGTGACTGATTGCTTAGCGAGATCTAACTTAGTGCCAGATCCGACAGGGCCTCTACCGAAAACTGCTATAGAATTGCATTATCTCATCCTGGGAATGTTTGGTGCCAAGCCGTCTCCGGCAGTTCCACGCGCCCCAAACTCTCACTCTCCTTGCATCAACTGAAAACGGGCATAACAGTGAAGCAAACCAGAAGCCCCACAAATTTCCTTATCTTGCTGTTATCTAGCAGATAAACGCTGATAAACGGTTGGAGAAGACTCTCAGGATCAGTCACTTGACCCCCCAAGCTTCCCCTCACCATAGCTCTAACTGCTTTCAGTAGCTGATTCTCACCATTTATCCCATATTTGCCCGCTAAACCGTTTTCGGGTAACGTTTTGCAGTTTTGCTCACAGCCGATAAGAAGCTTCTCCCCCGAGATAACCGAACAGGTGATTCCCCCTAGGTATCTCTTTGTCAGAACATGAGATCCCGGCCCGGTCGAAAAAGCAATGAGGTGTTCCCCATGGGGATATGGTTGCACAGAGGCTGAGAGCCTTGCAACTCATCACGTAATGGAATCGCATCGTCGCTTGGTGTGATGCGATGCATCGTAACTCCCCATGGGGTATCATCGCGTTCCCCGCAAAGTCAGGCCCCCTGATCTCTTGGAATGATCGCTAACTAAAACTCCAAGTTGTCTCTCTAATGCATCACTGGCTGTTTGTAGCACAGAGTGACAGGAGACGCCGCGCTGGAGCTTACCTTAACAAGCAGGCGAACTCGGGGCCAGTATGACTGGGGTTAGAGATAACAGTGCCCCCTCCAAAAAAAAGAACGTTATCTCTGTGTAACTAGACCAAAATGCGCGTTTTTCCTCCTGTGCCAGGTTTTCCTCCAGCGCTATCAGCCGCTATACGACCCCTACAATCAGCGAACGCTCAATCGGAATAGTCCATACAGTACTATCATGTTGCCCGAGGTCGCTTGTCACACGATACTTGATACCCAATTTCGCAAAGTGTGTGGCATGCATGGCATCGCAAATGTTGGTCCGTTCATACCCTGAGGGCAAAACGGATATAAACACGACACGCGCATTGCTTTTTTACTTCCCATTTCATCCAAATCCCTGAGTCACATCCATCACTGATTCACCTCTCCTTGCCAAGGCTGCCCGTCGCCTTTTTTTTTCTCTCCACGTCATTTTTCCTTTCTTCTCGACTGGTTCATCGTCAGACGCGGCCATGAACAACGACGTCGAGACAAACTCTGCGCTCAAGCGCACAGATACAACCAACCAGGCCATCCGCGATGCAGAAGACCTAGCAGTCTTTGGCCATGACCAGAGTCTCACGCGAAAGTTCAGCATGTGGAGCATGCTTGCGCTCGCATTCTCTGTGCTCGGTACGTGGTCGACGTTTGCGCAGGGCATTAACAGCGGATTAACCAGCGGCGGACCCATCGCTATCCTCTGGGGTCTGGTTCTTGTGTTTGCCTGCAATATCTGTGTTGCTGTGTCGCTGGGTGAGATGTGCAGTAGTATGCCCACTGCGCTTGGCCAGGCGTACTGGATCTCGCGACTGTGGCCAACCTCGTATGGACGATTCTGCTCGTACCTATGTGCTTGGATCAACATGACTGGCTGGATTACACTTTCTGCGTCGCAGATTGCGTTCATGACTGAGTTTATGCTCAAGATGAAGGTTCTCTTCACGCCAGACTGGGCTGGTGCGGACAAAGGCTGGGTTCTATTCCTCGTCTACGTTGGTACCACTGCAGCTATGACTCTATTCAACGTTGTGGCTTGCCGAAAGGATATTGTTCTCCCCTGGTTCAACAACTTTGTTGGTATCTCCTTCGGAGGTCTTTTCATCGTCATCAGTCTCGCCCTGCTCATCTCCGTCGGCACCAAAGACAATCTGCATTTCCAGCCTGCCAGCTTTGTTTTTGGGCATTGGATCAACCAGACTGGTTGGCCCGATGGTGTTACATGGTTCATGGGCCTTGTACAAGCCGCCTACGGTCTCACGGCCTTCGACGCGGCTATCCACTTGGTTGAAGAAATTCCCTCACCACGAAAAAATATTCCCCGCGTTATCTGGCTCTCGGTTGTCATCGGTGCCATTACTGGCTTTATCTTCATGGTCGTCTGTCTCTTCTGCATTGTGGATATGGACATTGTTCTCAACCCCTCGACCGGTCTTTCTTTTATGGATCTCCTCAAGCAGACTGTCGGTCTTCAGGGCGGAACTGTTCTCCTGACTCTGTTCATCGTGAACGGTATTGGACAGGGTATTGGAATCGTTACGACCGCATCGCGTCTAACTTGGGGCTTTGCTCGAGATGGAGGTCTTCCCTGGAGTGGCTACTTTGCTCGTGTCGATGAGACGTGGAAGGTTCCTGTGCGTGCACTCTGGCTTCAGGGAGCTGTTATGGCTCTGATCGGAGTTCTCTACACTTTCGCATCGACCGTGTTGGAAGCTATTCTGAGCGTCAGCACCATTGCACTCACAGTCTCTTATGGCATGCCCATCTTGACACTCCTCTTGGTCGGCCGAGATAAGCTCCCGCCTGGTGAATTCTCCCTTGGAAGATTTGGTCCAGTTGTTAACTGGGTCTCCGTCATCTACTGTATCATCACCACCATTTTCTTCTTCTTCCCCGGAGCACCGAATCCGTCTGTTTCAGACATGAACTACGCCATTGCTGTTTTCGGCATCATGCTTGTCATCACGCTTGTGTTCTGGGTTGTCAAGGGACGTATCACTTATCTGGAGACCGAGGAGGCGCAGGGCAATATCATCTATGCGCAGCGGGCAGAAAGGGCCAACTACGTTGATGTTGATGTTCGGGCCAAGACAGATACGGAAGCTCGTAGGGCGTCCCAGGGCGGAGAGGCTAGTGCTCATTGATAGATGTTTGGTTTTCAGAGGATGAATTCGGGGAATTTGGGGTTTGGCATGTAAGCTGTAGCAAATACGTATAGTTGATGATAGTACAGTAGTTGGATTTAGAGGCAATAAAGATGGCACTTGCGCATGGGCAGGACCGCTCTATTTAATTACACTGTATCTTTGGCCTATCTTGTTACCGGATTTGGAATAGTCCGTCATCAGCAACAGTTAAAGTTGTTTTAGGAAGCATATTTGCATTTTTGACATCGAATCATACGAGATCAAAGTGTCAACAGTCATATCACCCCTGGCTTATGCATCCAGGGTCCCATGAATAGCGTCAAGACCCATCAAATGATCAACAATCATAAAGTTAAGTACCTAAATGCATTTTCTTACCCCAATTCTGCTTAAATCGCTTGCAAAATGACTGCCCGATATGGAAGCGAGAAACATCGCTTTATCGCTCCAGGGTATCCCTACCATCACTCCACACCGGCCCGGAGGACACTATACCGAAAGAGGTCAATACTTTACAGTTTTTGGTCTGGGGAAAAGGAACCCCACGTAGATTGCTTCCATCGAATACGGAATCGCAGTGTAAGAAATATCAAGTGACATTGGTGGACGAAGATGGGTATACAAGGATGACTTTCCTCAGCTGATTTCCCCAGATCTTGCCTTCAGAATCGAATCATCATCACATCCACATCTACAATGAGCTTAGACGTACAACTTACTGCCCCCAATGGGCGAACCTACAAGCAACCCACTGGTCTGTTCATCAACAATGAATGGGTCAAGTCTTCAAACGGCAACAAGATTGCCTCAATAAACCCAACGTAAGCTCACATGCTCCAATACAAAATACTCTGCTAACAAAACAAGCAATGAGCAAGAAATCACCTCCGTCTACGCCGCCTCCGCTGAAGATGTCGACAAAGCCGTCCGCGCTGCTCGTCGCGCCCTTCGCAATCCCGCCTGGCGAGATCTGCCAGGTACCGAGCGAGGCAAGCTCATGAACCGACTTGCAGAGCTTGTTGAAGAGAACCGCGATATCCTCGCTACGATCGAAACATGGGATAATGGAAAGCCTTATTCGGTTTCTTTTAACGAGGACATGACCGAAGTTGCTGAAACTCTGAGATATTATAGTGGTTTTGCGGATAAGGTGTTTGGACAAGTCATTGAGACGACTGGTGACAAGTTTGGATATACTATTCGTGAACCTGTTGGTGTTTGCGGCCAGATCATCCCGTATGTGCACTTATCAATGACTTTGAAGACTTAGTTGTACTAACAGCCAATAGATGGAACTATCCTCTCGCCATGGCAGCTTGGAAGCTCGGCCCAGCTCTCGCCTGCGGTAATGCCGTAGTCCTGAAGCCTGCCGAGCAAACCCCCCTCTCCATCCTCTACTTCGCCAACCTCGTTGTCAAAGCAGGTTTCCCTCCCGGTGTTGTCAACATCGTCAATGGTCTTGGAACAGTTGCTGGCGCGGCACTGGCTTCACATATGGACGTTGACAAGATTGCCTTCACCGGCTCAACACCAACAGCCAGACATATCATGAAGATGGCAAGCGGCAACCTCAAGAACATCACTCTAGAGACTGGTGGAAAGAGTCCCCTCATCGTCTTTGATGACGCTGATGTTGACCTGGCTGCTTATTGGGCCCATGCCGGTATTATGTCAAACCAAGGTCAAATTTGCACTGCAACAAGCCGTATTCTTGTCCAAGAAGGCATCTACGATAAGTTTATGGCTGCTTTCCGAGCTCAGGTCAAGAACATTTCCAAGGTTGGCGATCCCTTTGACGAGAACACCTTCCAGGGCCCTCAAGTCACAAAGGCCCAGTACGACCGAATTCTATCTTTCGTCGAAGTCGGCAAGAAAGAAGGTGCCAAACTTGAACTCGGCGGTCAGCCATTCAAAGTTGGCGATGGTAAGGGCTACTTCGTCGAACCTACAGTCTTCACTGGAGTTTCGCCGAAGATGCGAGTCTTCCAAGAAGAAGTCTTTGGCCCATTTGTGGTTATTAGCAAGTTCAAGGCTGAAGAAGATGCTATCAACTTGGCCAATGACACGCAGTACGGACTTGGCAGTGCGCTGTTTACTACGAATTTGACGAGGGCGCATCAGGTGGCGAAGAGGATTGAGGCGGGTATGGTGTGGATCAACTCAAGCAACGATAGTGACTGGAGGATTCCATTTGGTGGCGTGAAGCAAAGTGGTATTGGAAGGGAACTGGGAGAGGCTGGTCTTGCCGCCTATTCTAACATCAAGGCGGTACATGTCAACATTGCGGCGAAATTGTAAACTAGAGTCTATTGAGAAGGTATCTGAGGTCTAGAAGCATGCATGAAACAGATTGTTTGTTGATTACGCTGTAAGCTTCTTGAAGACATCCTCTGGAACACCCCGACGTAAACTCCAAATAGTGTTGTGATCCGCTCCAGGGATGGTCTTAGTATTGTAGGTTATCACCTCGTGGACCTCCTGCCCCTTGAAGCAATTGTTCAGCCAGTTTGGGCCAGCAGTTCCAGGTGCTCCAATCATGGAGTCCTCTTCCGCGTAGTAGACATCGATAACCAATGACTTGCCCACTCCCTTCAGAGCCTGCAACAACTTAGGCACCATGTCATCATAGTCAATCCAGTCACCATATCCGGGTACGGCATCAACCTTCTGCATGAGGAACAGTGATTCATCAGAAAACCCTCGGATGCTCTCTTCGTGCACCTTTTTGAACAAGATAGGCTCGAAAGATTCCTCGAACTTGGCGTCGGCAAGAACCTCTTCGGAACATCCATGTCCAGCTTTACTTGAGCTTCCAAACATTTGACTGATACCAGCAGATGTAGCAAGTACTGGACCCAGGGTACCGTTGACGAAGCCGATGAACTTGTCTGCTTGAGCCATCATGCTAACAGGAAGTGATTTGGTGATAGACATGGATAGAAGTTTGGAGTGAGAGGGTAGAATCCAAGGTGCACCGATGGCGATGTAGGGTCGTTCTGGGTGGAGAATCTCTGGATGATGAAGTAGCATGTCAAATGCATAGACGGTTCCTCCACTGTGAGAGCCGAGAGAGACGTGTTTGATGTTCAGATGCTGAAGAAGAGCCAGAGTGATTTCTGTCACGTTAGTTGTATTCATACTGTGTCGGCTCATTTCATGACTTACTTCGACACAATGGCGCTCGCTTCTCCAACTTGACAGGGTCCGTCCCACCAAAACCCGGCCGATCCATAACAACGATGCGAACGCGATGCTTCTTAGCTAGTTCATCCTTCGCACAGTGAAAAATTCGCGATGCACACAAAGGCGCAAAGAAAAGAAGGACATTCTCATCTTGAGGGTTGTGATATCCGTAGTCGGCATACTTAACCTTGATGGCTCCGTGATCATCTGATGGGTCTGCTGGGAGCTGAAATGTTTGGGAAAAGCGTGGATCCTTGAGAAAAGTCTCGGGATCTCTCTGATTTGTTTCATTAGACATGGTGAGTGAATTTGACTGTCAACGCCAGATATCTTGGCGGAGTTGCAAAGACAGAGAATAAGGCCATTCAAAAAAAGGCAGGGGACAGTGCGTCACGTGTAACAATGAAGGCCTATCACAGGGTGAATGGCTGTTTGTGGATAAGAGGGGTAAACCGCCTGAGCAGGGTAACTCCTCTACTGGTTAGAAGGATTGAAGGATTGAAGGATTCTGTAAACCAACAGCCCTTCTCACATCATTTCTAACCAAGCCAACACGTTTTGTCTTCCTTGATCCTCCAAATCCCGTCTCCAGCGACATTTCGCCTTTCTATTCAACAATCCCGCCGGATTTATTTTGCTTATAAGAATCTCAAGCATCTCCTTATTGTCTTGTTCCATTGCAATTCGTATCGCCTTTCGAACATTCTTGCGATTCTTCTGCGCGCCTGCTTCAAAGAGAAGTTTTACCATCTCCAAATTCCGCCTGCGTACAGCAATTGGCAATGCCACGTCTCTGGTCTTTTCTCTATCAATCATGTACTCTGCATCATCACGACTTTCTTCCTTTAACTCTTCCAGAGAGCGTGTCGGTCCTAGACTGTAGCCCAGCTCCAATAGTCTTCGAGCTATTGGAAGGCAATCGTTTAAAACAGCCCGTTGTAGCCTTCTCACACCCCAGGACGCCAGTGTATCGAACTCATAACGAAGATTTTGCGGTGTCCACCATACGTGTTCTCTTTCGATGTATCCAGCCAGTATGGCGTCGTAGGCTACATTGAAAATCTCGAGATTTGTTGTCTTCTCAAACAACTTGCTTATTTCAATACCACCACGACATCTTGAACCAGGCCAGCCTCGCGCGTGCATTTCAAGCTGGTCCTCAAGTGACGGAATCCTAATTTGATTTCCTGTAAGACAAGATCCTGACTCAATCGCAAGGCGAAGAAAGTTCATCTGTCTCGGGAGTGACACCTCGGTAATTATATCCTCTCTACAAAACTGCAGCGAAACCCAGTGGTTTGACACGCTCTGCAACAAAATCAAAGCGCACTGCATATTGTCAGTCTGGACAGCGACTTTGATCGCATTTCCAAGCCTGATGAGAGATTTTCCGCAAGTCGGGGGCAGGAATCCATTCCTCCATACTGTTTCCCTATAAACGAAAGGATATCGGGAATGAAACGGAGGATCTTCCGGCTCCCTCCAATGTGGAATTCTGCGTCGTAGGGACAAAGAATGGAATACTTTCGCGAAAGTATATCTCTCAGAAGATCCACGTCGTTGGAGTGAACAGCCATTACTATCAGAGCATCTCGAAAAGTGCCACAAGACTCATCCAGTTGGAGGGTTGTGAAATCAAAGTCCGGTGGTTCGAATCCAATGAAGAAATCACGTCGATCGTGGATATATCCGTGCTTGACTGCTGCTTCGCAAACTGTTTGCACAACATCCTCAAACATGATATCAGACGATGTGTCCAACGAAGTTGTGCTGCGCGATTTGTACTCCAAGATGTACTCTGCAACCTTTCTCAAAAGCATATGATCTCGGGTTGGCGGTTTTGTCTTGATTTTGCCCAAGGTCCTCTTTCTTAAATGCATTATCCAAAATCTATCGCTTGGAACGTCCGCAGAGTAATGCGGCCTGAACCAATGAGGCAACTCGGATTCGGACTCGGTACCGCCATAGTCAAAAGGTTCGTCGATATCCTCCTCTGTTTCGTAGAATATTGTGGCTTTACGCACGGTATCCCAGTATCCTACGTGGTTCAATACATTGGACTCTAGAACAGCTTCCATCGTCATATGGTAGAAGTTTTTGTTAACTCGGCAAAGCGACATCATATCCGCGAATGAAAGGGTTGCGGCGCACTGTTGGATAATCTGTAGCCATATCTCTGCAGGTAGGGTCTGCGCTCTGCATGACTTCTTGTTGTGTATCGCCGCCATTGTAGGTGGTTGGCTGAGTTTGCTATGCTTGGTCGTATAGTGGGTATTGATAGTGAGGAGACAAGATGTATAGACAAAATGGTATGGTACCGAGGCAGGCAACTGGTTTTTGGGGATGGCTGGATTTATCTCGAGAATCCTTCCATGAGTCATCCCGAGGGCGATGCAATCTCACCTACAAATAATAACCCTTGTCTGAATCCACAGTGCCACGCCAAACAAGGTCACATCCCGCAAGATATTGGAGGAATAAGTATAACGGAAAAAAGGGACTTCAATATAGATTTCTGCAACGGTTGCAGTATATATATATATATGCTGCAAACTAGGCCTCAGGATGCTCTCTGAGCCACTGCTCAAGGCTAGTAGGAGTAACTTTACCCGCCCATCTCTTACCGTCAACAGGATCAACAACAGCCTTGCCACTCACAGTCAACATCCCATATGCCATATCGATATACTTGTTAGCTTCAAGAACCCCAATAGTTTTCCTAGCATTGTCCAGCATGGCTTCAAGCTCAGCTTTTCCACCGTAACACTGCTTTTTGACCTCAAAGCCTCGCACTTTGCCATAAATATCAGCAAGCTCAGGCATAGTGCAATGAGACGATTCAACATAGTAGATCCCTTTGTTGATCACTTCTTGATCATTTATAGCAACAAAGATGTACTTTGCCAAGTCATCAAGAGTAGTAAAGGACATCTTCTCATTGCCAGTGCCGAAGTAAGCAACACTTCGAGTTTCCTTATTGATCATGGCCGGTCGATCTGTTTCTTTGATATGGACAAGCGTGTAGTCAAGGATAACTCCGGTGAAACCATAGATGGGTTTAAGACTACAAGAGAGCTCAGCAAGACGCTTGAATGAGATATATGCATCATAGATCTCGTGATCTCCCATGTTGATTTTAGTCCAGTCGAAGTTCCAGGAAGCGGCGTGGAAAACCTATCATAGTATTAGTACGTATCACAAGATCTTAGAATGAGGGTTTTACCTTGACACCAGCCTTTTCAGCTTCGATCAAAAGTGCCAGTTGACCTGCTCCAATAATACTAGGCACTGGGGGCAGAGCGGCGATAACGATATCAACGCCTTTGACAGCTTGTGCGAGGTAAGACTTGTCCAAGAAGTCTGAGCAAGTGATGAAGCTCTCAAGTTTTGCAGAAATGTCGGCGTCAAGCTTATTGGGGTTTCTACTCAAGCCGCGAACTTTGTAGCCCTCATTCAAAGCATAGCGAGCCAGAGTTTGGCCAACCATGCCGGTGATGCCTGCAATGAGAATGAGCATGGTGAATTGAGATGAAGTGAAATAGGTGTTTGTTGGGTAAATTGATTTCAATTACCGTCTGGATTGCAGGCGGATAAAAGCTCTTATATAGGCGTTCATTGATGCGAGTATTGGCCCAAGCTCATTTGGCAGGCAATCACCTGCTTGATCGGCGTTGGAGTTACGGAGTTACGGACTTGCGAGTCTTGGCTGACGGTGGGGTTTTGCACCTGTAAGTGCTTGTGCCGTAAGCATGCAGCGTTACTCATAACTCCGTATCTTGTTCTCCGTCATTCTTACAACTCCGTCATCCCTAAAATTTGAAGCCATGATTTCCAAAGCCTGCGAACCATGCCGGAGACGAAAGATCAAATGTGATGGAGAAGTTGTCTGCAGCGGTTGTCGGAATAAACCTGCTATGTGCACTTATCGGCTCAAACCCCGGAACCGAGCTCGTAAGAAAAACAAAGACGCACAAACCGAAGTATATAATCCCGAAAGTCCGCCTAGCTATGAGGTTCAGGATCGGTTGGAGCCTCAAGGAAGTACATACACTTCTCCTATCACAGCCTCGGATCATACACTAGGATCCCGGACCCGACAGCTTGCATATGGCCCAACATCTACTTTTGCTTTCCTCCAAATACTTCACGACGAACTTGTCCATGTCATACCACAGAGTGCAAGAAACAGCGGGCAGAATCCGCGGAGTTTAGATGCGTTTATTAAGCGCACTATCTTCTTTGGTCTACCTTCTAAAATTGATGCACAATCGATCCCCTTCCAACGGAAGTTCGAGGACATTCTGTCAGAACCCTCGGCCATCGAGTGCTTGCAAGCCTTCAATACCTACTCATCTCATGCATTGCCATTTGTAAATCCCGGGAAGACCGAGATCTTGTTGAGAAAGCTATATCGGGATGAGAGAGCCAGTGCTCCAACTCAGGAAAGAGCTCTATTGCTTATTACCCTTGCAGTCGGGGCACTCAGCACTTCCAATACAGACACTGCAGAGACTCTACTGATTCATGCTAAACGCGAGGTTGCTCTATTTGACGATGCTGCAACGTTGCCAATGATGCAACTCTCTCTTCTAATGGCCGACTATCAGCTCAACATGGGAAGACCAAACGCAGCATATTTGCAAGTTTCTATGGCTTGCACCAAAGCTTTGGCTATGGGTTTGCAGACTCAACCCGAACATACATCATCTGGGGCAAATGAATGTCAGGAAGTCTGTACAACTTTTTGGGCAACGTATTTTTATCAGACGTAAGTCTCTGCCATTCAAACTTGTTCAGGCTAGCTAAATGGTTGCGCGATAGATGGATTTGTTTCATGGCGGGCAGACAGAGCATCTTGAGAAGGGCTGATATCTTTTGCCCATACCCAAATGACCAGCCCATGCTGGTTGATCTCTGCAATCTGGCGGCTATCGTGGAAGACGCAGCGCCATGCCCGAACGGTGAAAAGTATTGCAACTTGTCCCAGATGTATGAAAACACTCGAAAATGTCATCTGAAAAGCTGGGAGGTTTGTGGGAAGTTTTGGTTTGGGCCTAGCCCTCTTCGGTGTCAGGATACGAAGGCAGACGTGCTGCCTCAGCTTCTAGTATGCAACGGTGGGTCTCCCTATACCGTACTATACCTTTGAGAAATTAACGAAATAGTCTACTATCACTTTATTCACACCATCTATCGACCATTCCTTATCGCTGAGTCTGCACTCAGAGCTGCTGATCGACCAGAGAAGGCTGGTGCTCTTTGGCTTCGGCAGGCTTGTAGACATGCTACGGATGCAGCAGAGGACTCGCTTATACTCACGCGTGACATATTCAAAGGGTTTCAAGATACCAGTGGGGTGAGTAATCAATTGTTTTGAGAGCCCTTGTTCTCTCTAACACTTTTACAGATACGACGATACAACGCCTTCTTTATTGAGACAAGCTGTGCCGTCCTCCTATATGACTCAATCGGTCATCCAACCAAACACCCACATCATAAAGAAGTCGTCCAACTGGCCCTCGAGTCACTAGAGCTCATGATCAACGACGACCCTGTCACAAACGCAATCCAACACATACAAAAGATCATGGACGCTGTTGAAGACTCCTTGTCACGACGTCAAATCCCTTATTCGGGATACACAGATCCGAGCCATACAATGGAGCAAGCAGATCTACAGTCTACAGGCGCTCTTCCAAACCAGATCGATTTCCAACCAAATTCTGATCATCTTTTCTTGAATTTCTTGGATCTGATACCAATCAATCCATCTTTCCTGTTCTCAGATCAAGATTCGGGCATGGATCCTGGTTTGCTGGATGGAGCTTTCCATGGCCCGTTAGAAGACATCGTGATCGTGGAAGCCTGTAACAAAGAGTCATGAAGATTGAACGAGAAGCAGATTATAGATTATACGCGGCGGAGAAGAGATGATATTCAGAAAGAGGGATTGAGACAGTTCGTTATGATCATGATAACTCAGTTTTTCTTAGATTCAAACTTTACCAATTGACCTCATACGTGAATCCGATTTTTCACTGGTGAGACTTTTCTTACTCCTGTTTGCCAAGATTGATTGCGATGAAACGAAAATTCTGATGTGTAATGCTTGCCGCCAATTGGTGAAAAGTCGCTGGTTGTGTGCTGTCATGCATCTGAAAATGCATGATCAAGGCCTAAAAATCAGTAATGTTATGCACAGTCGGTCCACTGTATTTGTAGGCAGATGCTGGGGTTCAGTGGGTAGCCTCAAATCATAATATTGTAAACTCGTCAATCGTAGGGTAAATAAATACATGAGAAAAGTCCTGGTCTATGACGATTCATATAAACAAAATTGCTAATAAAAATTCCTCCCGATAATCGTCTAAGCGTGCGATTTTCTGCGGTTGTCACCTTCAACAGTGGTGGGAGTCTTGGAGCCAAAGCTAAAGACATCCAAGAACGAGCTCCGCCGTCCCTCACCGGCATCCTGGTCATACGACTCGCGTCTGCTATTGGCAGGGGAGGACTTTTTACTGCTGTTCCAAAAGTCCATGATGGAGCTCCTCCGCTGCTCGAGGGGCTTGGGTGGAGCGCAGACCATGATCTGCAGCTCGAGGTTCTCAATGTCGTTGTCGGTCTCGACCTTTGTGCGGCCGCAGTTGGCGAAGCTGGTGCCCGAGTAGAAGACGTAGCCGCTGAAGGGGCTGGCTAGGGCCGCTACTACAGCGCCCTTCTGACGAGCCACCTGCAGGGTTTGCTTGGAGAGCGTCTTGGCGTATCCTTGGCGCTTGTGGTGAGGATGCGTGATGACGGCATGGAGGAACAGAACTTGGTCGTAGCGGGCGAGGTACGTCTGCTGAGTCTGCGTGATGCCTGATTGCAGCGCGGCAATTCTCTTTGCCGTCTTACTCTCGCCGTTGCTGTCGTCGTTTTGTAGGCCAAACACTGCGGGGAACTTAAGGTTAGCGAATTTTCGGTCAAAAGAATGGGTGTACTGAAGGTACTCACCTCGCTGAATTTGTTCATTAACGCCCTTTCCATCGTCTTCGTGCTGATTAAGGACCTGGACAACAGCCAGAGACACAGGGTCCTTGGTCTTGGGAGCATCGACTACATAACAGTGCCAATTGCTGTTGTTTTCGTCAATGATCCTTTTGAGGACTGCCTCGATGTGATTTGAGGCGGCTTCTGAGCGGCCGGCTGAGGGGAAGACGTATTGCCAGACAGAGTCGTCGGACAGCCCGCTGAGGACAACCTCCTTCAAAGCGGGCACGTCTTGTTGAGTAGCGACACGGACGCCCATAACTGGTGAGCCTGTTGTGAATGTATGTAAAAGAATTGGTAGTAGTAGTTGTTGTTGAGTCAAGGTTCAAGTTGGAATGCAGATTCTCCAAAAGGTCAGGGCCCTGAGGCTGAGGATCAGCCAGCTTTCATAGTCGGTACAAATTTTGCTCGCGACGAAAAAAAAAAACCAAGAAGTGGGCTTTGAGGGTAGAGCCACGCAACGTCACACGGCAAGCAGATTTTGATCATGAGCCGATGCCAAGAGCAGCAAAATGAGATCATAGCGGTGTCGGGCCAGGGAAAAGTATTGGCTACAGCGTAGTTTTAGTTGGGTTGGAGGCGCTGGCGGCCTCTCGCCCTCCCCCGCCTGTAGCGATCGACTCATAGCTGCCAAGTCTAGTAAATTCCGCCTTAGCCGTGCTCATTTAGGGTAGTTTTTAAGCTTAACCTACAAGGTTAATCGAGTGACCTTGCACCAGATGGTCATGTTTCGGCTGGTATCGTATGAGCGATAATCTGCCATCAGGAATAAATATGAGATGACATCTCTTAGTACGGGACCTAAAAGAAGCAAATGGTTATCTAGATTTGGAGGCCAAGACACAAGGATCTCGGTGATCTGATGTGTCGGTACAGATTTTCGGACAAAATGCAACCTACACCACTCGGTATATGTTGCAGCCTGTGCCTGGTTTTCGCCTTATCTTACGGCGCCTTTTTCGGATGTCAGCGTTGCTACATGTTAGCACAGAGAGTAATCCCCGGGAACAACCGAGGGATTTATGTTACGACCTCTGCCGGTTATTGCTGAGAAACGTTCTGATCGTCGCTCGTTCGAGGCAATGCTCTGCTATCATGTCACCGTTACTTATGTTGCTTTTACCCAAAGTGACGTTTTATGCGATCTTCAGACAATATGCTGATGGGCGGCCCATCTCTTGCACATTACTTGCGTCTCTCCCTATTGGGAGCTCGTAAACACGAGCTGCTATGATCATCTCTTACTTGAACAAAGACAAGGTATGTACCCCGCAGCCGATATTGCGGGGAGAGTTTGCCAGACACGGCACTATCTATCCCCAGATCTTGAGAGATACCCGGTACATGCTATTCATTAGCCTTATCTCTGTTTGTGGGGGGTCAAGGCTTAGTTAAGGCTGGAAGCTGAAAGATATGGCCCAGATCGTGATTGGTTCGTGACAGCTAGAGGTCTCGGCATGACGGAGGTTGGCCCCGTTGAGGCAACCGTGAAGCGAGCATCGTATCTCACCCTAGAACACCTCCTTTGACGCTGCAAAGCTTGTGGGCTCTAAGGAATCATAAAGAAATCGTAAAGACTGTCTAATCTTACTTAAATCCATATATAACTTAGGTATCCTTTGTTAGATATTGGCCTTGCAAGCTTTACGCCGTCTAAAGAGATCCATCGCTCCCGAGGGTTCAGGTTGCCAAGAACAAGCGAGTCTGGTTTGATGAGCTGTTCTTGGGGAAAATGAGGATTGAAATTGAAACTCTCTAAGTGTGCAAGAACGTCCATATGCACTAGTCCTCTCTCCCATTCGTAGGCGGAAAATGTAGGAGCCATGGCTGTAGAGATGGGGATGGAAGACCAGGACGGAAGACAGAATCCACGCGCACATTCACACGAGACGAGAGTACGGCGCAACGCGAAGAAGGATAGAATACGTCTAGAATTAAAAGCAGACGACTTGCGAACTGTCTAAAATCTAGGAAGAATTGCGTATGTACCGTGGCTTGGCTTCTCTGATGCTATCCTTGCCTCTCTCGATTTTGATACCCTCCGTCTAAAGCTCTGTCTAGAGAGATTCTACTATGAGCCAGCTATCCCTTGTTTGAGATATCACGAGGTCGTTTGACAGCAACATGCCAAACTGGTTTCCAATTGTAAATCATGAAAGTGCAAGCATTTAATCGGCCCACTGCCAGTTCGATAGACGTACCAGTCTCACTCCAACGCCCCATGTACAATCGTGCCATTCCCCACAACGAGTCTAATGACAAGATCGGGTTCCAAGAGCTTAAAACTAATGCCAGGGATTGGCATTATTGTCACAATCCACTTTGTTTCAACTCGGGGATTATTATTGTAATTGATGGGCTGATGCTAAGCCTTACTACAGCGTAAAAACGTACTCAGTTCCACATTGCCACTTCTTGGCAAGCAACCTCGTTTCACTACCACTCATAGTACCCTCATGCTGCAAGTCGTGCTCTCTCGCCTTCTCCAACTTTCTATTTCTCCAAGCAAGGAATAATCTCAACGTAGTCGCCATAGCAATGCAGAGACCACTAAACGCCACGTTTGCAACATTAGCCTGCCAATACCGCGGACCCTGTGACGATGGATAAAAGTAAGAAGCGTAGATGGAGGCGAGATTCGATCCAGCGTTGACCACGGCATATGAGATGGCGCGCTTCGTTGACGGACGCGGTAAAGAGGAGGATACCCAGGACAAGATACACCCGAAAGATCCATAGACTGACATCATCATGAATGTTGAGATATATCGAGCGGCGGTATTGAGAGTGACGGCTGATATGATGAAGCCAACGCTGCAGAATATCTGAGGCCACACGACATGGAGCCATCGCTCATTAGTGCGATCACTATGCCATGAGTTAGTGATGCCCAACGCAGCAGCGAAGACGTATGGCGGCGCCGAGAGAAGAAGAGTGATAGTCGAACTGTAACCCAGAGTCTTGACAATAGTTGGGAAGAAGTTAGTAAAAGCAGCGGCTGTGTTGAGGCCGAGCTGCATGATCCAGATCATGTAAAGCGCAGGGTCAGTGAAGGCCATCTTTGCGCCTTCCAAACCTGGCACATCTGCTCGGTCATCTTCTTTGCTTGCGTCTTCTGCCATTCTTAGGACTGCGATGCGGCGTTCTTCGTCGCTGAGCCAGGCGGTTGTAGCTGGATAGTCTGGAACAACAAAGTATGTGACTACAGCGGCGGGATAAGTGGCACAGCCCTCGATGATGACTAGATGACTATCAGTTGAATTTGGGGTGAGGATGGGAAGCAAATATACAGAGCCATCGCCAGTTAGCTAGACCGGCTTTTCCATCCATTCCTGCCATAATGGCACTTCCTAAGAGACCACCGAAGGCACCTGCCATCTGACCTGCGTTTTTGTCTTAGTGCTTGCGACAAAAAAGGAGTTCCTGATCACTGCCCGTGGGTAACTGATCAGGCAGTCGGGGCACGTACCTGCGGCGAAGAGAACTGAGATACGAACTGCAAGCTCTTTCTTGGTATACCATGAGCTGAAGAGGAACAGTGCGCCAGCTGGTCAAAGGTTAGCTAAGAGTAGACAGCCTTGACGACCTTGACTTACGAAAGAACGGAGCCTCAACAAAACCAAGGATAAATCTCAGAGCAATCATTCCATGGTAGTTTTGCACTGCTCCTGTGCAGGCGCTGACAGTGGCCCAACAGACCATAATGCAAGGCTGAAAATTAGCCACCATCTCAATGCAGTGCATAAAAACGTACCAAGAAGATTGACGGTCGCATCTTGTTTAGGATCATGTTAGTGGGTACCTGAGTCAGGATGTAACCCACGAAAAAGATGCTAATGATAGTGTTGTACTGCTCGGCCACAAGACCGATGTCTTCCTCGAAATTGCCGAGGCGGGCTGTAGCAATATTGTTTCGGTCGAGATAATTGAGAACATCTCCAAAATTTCAATTATTGTTCAATGGAATAGGGAAGATTTACTTACACAAAACCATCATCAGTGGCATCATCCGCTTATCGATTCTTCTCACAAGTGCCTTCTCTTTGGTGGTGCGATCTTCGATGTCAGCGGTTGCTCCACCTATTGTCTCCAGATGGACTTCCTCGCCGGTATCTTTCACGATGTCTTCGCCAGTCATGATGATCAATTGGAAGTAAAAGAACAACGAATCAGGTGCAAAGGTCAAGTTCAATCAACGAGAAATAAAGAAGCCATTGTCAGTGTATTTATTCAAATTGATAGCCTTCCTAAACTGGCAATCGCCTTTCTTTCCGAGAGCCCTAGGAGCTATAATCTGGGGTCCGGGGTAACGACTCTGGGGAAACCAAGGCGAGCGGGGAAGATATGTTGCAGCGTAACCTGATTAATTATGTCGATCTTTGTGATGGGCCAATCTCAACCCTTTCCGAGCAGTTTCCGATATACTAGGAGGGACGTTTGTCGAAAGTAGCCGAGCCGACGTGATGAGCCAGTAAACAAGCTGTTGTTCATGTAACAATGGCGCCATCTGACAAGTTATTATGAGAAAGAAGCAAAACTGAGCTGCGGGGAAGCTGGGGGAATCGGAGTGAAGATCGATATCTCGTGTCCAGCTGGGTTGCTGATGCATATCCGTGTATATATCCGCTTAGAAAAGAAGACATTTTTGAGGTTCTGCAACACCGTTTTGACTTCCTGCTTCCTGTCCTACCTCACCATGCCTTCAGCCGAGAGACCAATAATTCTCCATATCGGAGACCCGATAAAATACAACCATGAACTCTACAAAAAGCTTGCCCAAGAGTTCACCATCATCCGCCCGTCAGTCGAAGAACGTCAACGCGGTCCATTCCTAGAAGCTCTTCGTCAAAGAAAATGGGGAGACTTCCAAGCCGTCATGAAGCCCTTCTGGATCACAGGTGGAGAAATGGGCCGTTGGGACAAAGAACTCATCCCTCTCTTGCCCAAGTCTTGCAAAGTCTATGCGTCAGCTGGCGCGGGGTATGACTGGGCTGATGTCGATATCATGGCAGAAGCAGGCATTCTCTACTGCAACGGAGCGGCTGCATCGTCTGAGGCTGTAGCAGATATGGCACTTTATCATATTATTTCCGTGTTTCGAAACATGCAGTGGAGTAATATGGCTGCGAGGGGTAGTGAAGATGAGTTTCGTGATGCACATGCTCATACCCAACTTACGGCGTTTAACCCGCGCGGCCATACACTTGGAGTCATTGGACTTGGCAACATTGGATACAAGATTGCTACCAAAGCTTACAAGGCCTTTGGGATGCGTATTGCATATTATGATCCGTACCCTAAATCTCCAGAGCAAGAAGCAGCCATCGAAGCGACGAATTATCCAAAGCTTGAAGACATGCTGGCTATCGCAGATTGCATCGTGTTAGCCGCTCCTGGGGCAGGAGGAAAGAAAATCCTCGGTCGCGAAGAGATTTTCAAGATGAAGAAGGGATCACGGCTAGTCAACGTTGCAAGAGGCAGTTTGGTAGATGAAGAAGCTGTTGCTGATGCCATGGACTCGGGACATTTGTTTGCAGTCGGGTTAGATGTCTTTGAAGATGAGCCACGGCCAAACCCAAGATTGCAGAAGATGCGCAATGCGAGCTTGACGTGTCATACAGCTGGTGGTGCGCTTGAGACGACGATTGGGTTTGAGAGATTGGCTATGGAGAATGTGATGAATATTCTGGAGGGTAGGGATGCTATCACGCCAGTAAACAAGCATCTATTTGTAGAGTGAGAGGAGTTATCACCCTTGTAACTTGCAAGAGTATCTATAATAAACTGTTTTCGGATCTAGTCCTTCTTCTCCATCCAAGGCAAGCAAGCCTCATAAATCGTTCTAAATCCAGGATACACGATGCAGCGCTGGAATATCCCCTCATCGATAGTCCTCGCCGATTGAAGGGCACCAGCAATGAAGAAATCAGTGTAAGTTGGCTGAGCGCCCAGCAAAAACGGCCCTTCATGTTTGTTCGTCAACATCATCTCGCTCAGCTCGTTTATCTTATCTGCCACTCCTTCCCAAGCTTTCTCCTCTTTTCCGAACATGTCCTCGAGCTTGCACCCAAAACGAGCTTCATTCTTGGCCCTGAAATATTCTTGAGATCGGGGGCAGAGGATGAGGATTTCGCGTGGTACCACTGAGGTATAAAGCGCTGGGCCTACCTCGCTGCGGGTTCTCGTGTGGACTTCGCGACCGAGCTCAGATGTCAGAGGAAGAGGCGGGTTGGGATAGGTTGACTCGAGGAATTCGGAGATTGGGATTGAGTCCATGATGTATTTTCCGGTAGGGAGGTGATGAATAGTTGGGACAGTGTAGCGAGAATTGGATCCTGAGTTAGGGTCATGAGGCTCTAAACCGCTGCAGTTTGTCAATATGTCGAGCGACCATTTAAACAGTCTAAGATAATATTGGTTTGACTTACAGGCCTTTCAGAGTTGGCTCGATGTCGGGAAACTCAAGAAAGATGGTCTTGTAAGGAATGCGCTTGTAGTTGAGCATTAGACGAATCTTCCAGACGACAGGCGAGAAGCATATATCTTTGATACAAGCTAGGTCGTAGAGAACAATCTGAGGCTGAGATGCATCCATGATTTTACAATGGTTGAGAAGATACAGTTAGTTGAATGATGAACCGGAGATATCGTATAAGGGTATTCAATGAACGAATGAACCAGGAATAAGGGCCCTTAAATATTGAGGCTGGTCGGCGACCAAGGCCAGCTCGGCGAATAAAATCATCTCATGATGAAGATATTCTACAGAATATCAGAGGTTTTTCGGGTAACTCGGAACGGGTCGCTGCCTATAGTGGCTCATGGTCGCAATTATTATCCAATCACCATGTCTTCACAGAGCTATCTGCATTAGCTTCTCAACAAGAAAGGCCATTTTCGGATACGGCTCTGATATGCGTACCGGCCCGGTGCATATGAGATCTTTATGTAAGCGGCCTTTGCAGTTGAAAGGAATGGTTTTTGGTACGTCTCGATATATCTAAATATATCTATCTTATTTGATCGCCGACTGAGTATAAAGCTCGATGTCAGACATAATCTTCGCAGGCCAAGTTTGAACATAAGGAGGCTGAAATTTCTCTATCTCTAAATAATTGTAAGAAAACAAAGTAACAGAATTCTAAGTACAGGTATCAACATGCTCTATTACAACTTCGCCTTGGGGCTGTTGCCATTCTTTCGGAACAGCACATCCGACTCTGGATAAGGATCAAACACAATGTCGTTCACGGGGTTGACCTCCGAAGCGCGGTGGAACAAATCCTCGTAAACCTTGCCGTCATATCGACCAAGCGCGCTGTCAAGCTGCCAGTCGGGGAATGACCACGCATCAACAAGTCTAACAGCGTGAGGGCGGATCTCCTCAAGCAGAGAAAGTGTTCGCTTGGTGCGGGCAAGTTGGATTTGTCGCACGGTTGTAGCGGCGCTGGTGAAGAACTCGGACGCGGAGCTTTGGAGGTGGTGTAGAGCGAAGAGCTCGAAGAGCTTGTGCATGATGGTGAGGGTGTTGGGATCAAGAGATGCCTTTGTGGCTTCATCTTGGAGGGAATCATGGAAGTTCTTGACAACTTGGTATTGAGCATAAGCAGTGGAGAGGCGCCAGAAGTCAATGAGGAGGCTGTTCCAAGACTGCTTCTCCTCATCTCGGTGCTTAAGAGCCTCGAAGGTCAGGAAAGATACTCGCCAGGCAAAAGCATCAACAAGGTCCTGATCGCTGTCGAGAACATCGAAAGCAGCACCGATATCTTGTCGTCGGATAAACTCCTTGAAGATACGAGAGATGCCGTTATCGGGAGCCTTGCCGGCGAGAACAGCGCGGGCTGACTTGAGGAGGTATCGGGCAACTTGCTGGGTGAGCATATAGTTGTCGCCCTCCCATGTGACGGTGGGGAGATAATCGGCGTACCAGCTGCCAATACCAGAGAAGGCAGAGTAACCGTGACCACCGCAAGCACGACGGCAGACTTCCAAGCCTTCAGCGGCGGTTGTAGATGAAAAGGCCTTGAGGGAACATGAAATGGCGTGCAGATCAGCAAGCTGGTCACTGCCAGGGTTGAGCTCCTCAGGACCAGGCTTGCGCTTGCCATCGCCGTTTTCACGACGTTGAGCCATGCGCTTCTGGTTGGCGTTGTAGAGGTTAATCATAGCACGTCCAGTGAAGAACAGCGCGTAGGAAGATGCCAGAAGTGGCAGAAGACGGTGCTGAACCATCGTGTAGTTGAGAACTTGGTTCTCGCCGGTCTCACCAGCATTAGCATCCTGATCTTGGAATTGTCGACGGACAGCACAGTAGCGTGTAGCGATGGTGACACCGCGGGCAAGCACAGAGCCGGATTGGAAGACGATGGATGATCGGATGAAGGTCAAGGTTCCGTAGACGAGAGCTGGGTTTGAAGGGCGGATATACTTTCCGGTATCGGGATCAACACCGGAGAAGCGATTCAGCATATTGACGTGAGGAATCTTGACGTGGTTGAAGAGCAAGAAACCGTTGTCCATGGTGTTGTAGCCGAACTTGGGACCGATATCTCCGACGTGAATATCAGGAAGGGGCTCGTGAGTCTTCATGTCGCGAATGGGAACGACGAAAGGATGGGGGCCGTAGGGCTTGCCGTTCAGGATAAGCTGGGCCACGACGACAGCGTGGTTGGCTGCCTTGCCCAGAGAACCAATCCACCACTTTGATGCTGTGAGATGAGGCGAGTGGATTGTGAAGGTCTTGTCCTCAGGGTTCCAAGTAGCAGTTGTCTCAAGACCTCGAACGTTAGAGCCATGGCCCAGTTCTGTCTGAGCGTAGCATCCGATGATCTCATAGTTTCGCGCACGCTCAAGGAAGAGCTTATGCTGAGCCGGAGTACCCTGCTCCTCCAGTGTCTTCAAGAACATAGTCGCGTGAAGGCCATAAGGCGTAGGTTCACTGATGAGATCATTTGCAGCATGGTATTCTTCTTGAGACCAGTTATGCTTGGTAGATAATCTCTTCAGCGCCTTTCCTCTCGCAAGCGCAGCCTCAAGTCTATCTGTTCTCCCACGGAAGTAATTCTGCTCCTTATCAAACACAGGATCAGCCTGAAGAATCTTCAGAATCTTCTCATTCCTCTGCAGAACCTCCTTCGTGAAGAGGAAATCAGCAAGCTGATCCACGTTGATGTCAGAGTTGGCTCTCTCCTGGGCGAGAAGCTCTGAGCCCTGGGGGCCGGAGGGTTTGAGGGCCTTGACCCAGTCGGGGTTTTGCGGAGGCATTGTGTGTGGTGTGTGGATGATTTACCCCGGATTGTGAGAGGGAGAAGGATGGTTTGATGGACGCGTTTTGATTCAGGGGAGTTTGAACTTTATGGGGAGCCGCTCGGTCCAAGCGATGTCGGAAATCGATGAGGCAAAGACCTGGATACCTCGGCTCTTTTGAAAAGTGGACCATGACGACAACGCTAGTGCTGGTGTATTCTGGGGTGCCTCGGCAAGATCAGTTGAAGATGCTGAAAATGCATTTGGAAAGTCATGATATGATGATGTTAGATATTAAGAGATAATGCTGAATATCATGTACACATATTCTGCGTACGGACAGATGGAGTGTTGCTTTGACAGTGCGGCACAGGCATATTATATTACCTTATCAGCTATCGATAAGGCGGATAACCGTTAATAGTAACACTCCGTCGGACATTTCGCAACTTTATTCTTCCTGATCCGATCAGATAAGATTAAAACCGAGGTTTGACAGCAGTCCGGTCTAGTCCGGGGTAAGACGAGGGGCAGAAAGGGGTTGCCCAGCTGGCACTAATACTTGTGATAAAGAAAAGCAGCTGATCAAGTCACGAGTCAATCCTTTAGCCTAGCTACTGACGCGAGTCATCCGCGCTTCTGCTAGCGCCTTTTCTCTTTCCCCGTTTCAAGGAAGCAACTGTAGGGTAGACCCGAGTCATGAACCACTCCCACTATTCCCTGTGAATTTGTTTGGATCGTAGACGTAATACTTCATAGAGGTGCATTCCTAATCTGTGCTGTCACAGAATCTTATTGAATGGCTTTATTACATAACTTTCTCCGGGTACAGTCCAAGAACCGTCAAAGAATTCCCGATACCCACTTGAAGATTTCGCGTCTCTTATTTCCCGCAAGCTAAATTAGCTAACAACCTCTAAGTCAAGACCGATTCTCTACGGAGTAGGGCCTTTCTCTTTGGTACTTTGGAAGTTATAACCTTTTTTGCCTTAGTGGACCCTGTAAGCAAACATGTTGCTATCGTACACTGGTGGGGGCATTGACCACGTTTTTGTATACCCATTTGGGAAACAAGATGTGCAGACTGGTATTTGTGTTGTTAAATCTCGCGACTCTCCAATCAGACAGTTTTATGTCATCTTACAGCGGTAAAGCTCGAAATAGAAACGCCCGAGAAAACTGCCAACTGGTGCCGACGTAATCCTCCAGCGGTTTATGGAAGACATCCACGCGTTCCTCTCAAAGCCTTGTTATTATTCTGTTGCCTTGAATCCTTCATGATTTCTTTCTATTGTCTACGCGCCGCCAAGCAGCTAACTTAGTTATGTTGATTCCTATTCCGTACGGGGTACTATAAGCGAATCGGGATTCCGTCACTTGGCGCTTGGTTCCAGGCCTTCTCCAAACAAAAGAACCCACAACAGTCGTAATCGTACCGTGCTTACGGATAAGCCAGGTAAAGGCGCAGTCGTATAACCTTGCGAAAAATGGCACTATCCAGACAGAAAACCAGGGCAAGGCAGCGGTGTTGACTGGTCGAGACCGCGCCTCGACCGTGTTCTGGGTGCGCTAATTGGTGGAAGCGTAAACCGTTTCCACTCACTAACCTAATCTGGTAACATCCGAAAAAGATGCCTAACCACAAAGATATCCCCGAAACTCAATAGCGTCTTGTATAATTATTGCCGCGGACCCCTAAAGTGAGGACCCCTCATTCGCAAGACCTGAACTTGTGAAGCATCTTTCTCAGGATGGAAGCAAGACTTCCCAGCTACAGTGACTCGATCTCTGAGGATGTGCCGGTGAGACGGGCTCCTATAAAGATTGCCGCACGGCATCTTCGACGGAACTGGCTCAAATATGTTACAGGCGTACTACTCATACTGTAAGTGATCGCCAAACCTTTGCGGGAGTGTTTGCTCATGAATACTCTTGTGAAGATCTATCAGCCAGTTGGTCTACATCTCCCGCCTCCATGGGGGGTTAACGCGTGTAGCAAACGACCCATATGATCTTCGGTTCGGTCATCTAAGTCACAGCAGCCCAGAAATCTGGGACGACAACCACCAGTCATTTATCCGAAGCGCTCGACCTGTACCAGTTCACTCTCACAACGACTACACACGCCACATCCCTCTATTCGAAGCCCTTGGCTCTGGGTGTATCAGTGTCGAAGCCGACGTTCATCTACGGCGAAATGATCTTTTCGTGGCTCACTCGCGATTAAGCCTTCATCCACATATAACACTCCAGGAATTATACCTAAAGCCCATTCAACGCATGCTGGAGGCACGGAGTCCTGGATCTAAAGGGGACTGGCATGGAATCTTCGATATGGCTCCGAAGCAAACGCTCACCCTTCTCGTTGATCTCAAAACTGCGGGACCTGAGACATTTGAAGTTCTGGATGCTCAACTCCAGCCATTACGAGACCTCGATTATCTGACGTACTGGAACGGCACAAAGAGGGTTACCCGACCTCTCACAGTCGTCGCAACTGGAAACACCCCCTTCGAGTCCGTGCTGGCAATGAATGCAACCCACAGAGATATTTTCTGGGACGCCAAGCTTGAGAGTCTAGTTTCTACGGAAGACAACTTTGACACGAACCCACCAACCTACAAATTCAACCGCTCCAACTCATACTTCGCATCCACAAAATTTGAAAACGCCATTCTGTACAAATCACCTGTTGACCGCGAAATTGATGCCCCACCATCAAGAGATTTGGACGTGGCGATGACGCAGATTGAGCAAGCCAAGGCTCGAGGTCTACTGGCGCGATACTGGGATATTCCTGCAAAACCACCGAATGTGAGGGATATTGCGTGGAGAGTGTTGATAGAAAATGGGATTGGGCTATTAAATATGGACGATTTGGGGATTGTGAGAGCGAGGGCTAGAGGTTGGGGTGCATTGGGTCGTCAAGATTACCTTTGATGAAATAGAATTTGTTTGATATCAGCTTAGAATAAATCAATTTACGTTTTACGACTTCATTTTTGAAGAACTCGCACTTTCTTTGATATCTCCGTGGTCTTAGCGTCCGCGCCGGATACTTCGGTGTATTTACGGGTATACGGCAATAGGGCTGCAGTAGCACCAATGCGAGGGTGATCTAACTGGCTCCCTCGTATATGAAAACATGCTTATTGGTAGGTCGTATAAAAAAGGCTCTAGAACCTGTCAACCTTCAAACTGTCAGACGACGTCATTCTGTCAATCTTGTTTTAGAAGGAGAGTGTGAAAGACAAATGGAGGCTCAGGCTGTCCTCAAGTGTAGCGTAGCGGGTATTTGCAAAACAATATTGCTCAGATTTATCGAGGCAGAGCTTAGATTTGTTATCAAGAAATGGTTCACATATTCAGCCAATGACAAACATGGTCTAAAACGACACTTTGGTCTGTCTATGGATTATTGGTCTTATGAAGAAATGGTCCTGAAGTAATAAATTCTCACAATCCAAAGATGCTTTCACTCTTGACTTTAATCAAAGCGTTCAGGCTTCTCCACCATTCATGATACGTAGTATTTGAAATAAGCTTTGTCCTATCACCGACCAGAGTGCATGGATAATAAGAACACAGGGGAAAAAGTTTTAATTTATATAATTTGATATTCTCAATCCCCCTTATGTTGCATAAGAATTCTATGTAGATTGAGTTGAACCGTCGCTCCGCGGCAAGATGGGCAAGGCTTTCATACTATTGGTTGTTCGGGCCGAGGCTGACCCATTGTGGTCTTTATCTCGCTTCCTCTGTTGACCTCTGCTTTCCTGGCATTGCTTGTTGTAACTTACCTAACTACCAACTTTACTCTGTTTTGTCTTTTTAGCTATCCCTAGCAATAAGCAACACGGAGACGGTCGCGATCCCAGACAATAGCGAGCGCCACGAGCTCCGCGACTGGTCAACGTCATTATCGCCAGCGGTTTCTCAAAATGCTGTGCAGTCCTCGGCGATGGACTCTGAGATTGAGCATAACAGACATCCTGAGAATGAGCACCAACTCGCCCCTGTAGATGGAGGAATTGCGGCATGGCGACTACTCGGCGCAGCCTTTGTGTTTGAGACCTTGCTATGGGGTAAAGCACTCTACCTCCACCAAGGACCTAAAATTGACATCACACAGGGTTTCCATTGTCCTTTGGTGTTTTCCAGGACTACTACTCGAGAATTCCCACTTTCGCTGGTAGCCCATATATCGGCGTCGTCGGCACGATAGCCTCTGGTCTCGGCTACATAGGCGCCCCTTTCATTATGCCCTTCATCCAGCGGTACCAGCGTTGGCGGCGACAGATGATCTGGATCGGCTGTATGTCACTCAACTCACTCATAAACCTCCACAAAGAGAATGGTAAAATTTACTAATGATTCTTGCTTTTACCAGGGCCAATTTGTCTTGGCGGACTCGTGGCGGGTTCCTTCGCCGATACGCTCGAGACTTTGATTCTCACGCAAGGTGTAGCTTATGGCATAGGATTCCTGCTCCTCTACTATCCCATCCTCATCATGGTAAATGAGTACTGGATAGCACGCCGTGGTATGGCCTATGGTTTGCTCTGCGGCGCGTCAGGCGTTTCTGGTGCCATCATGCCCTTCGTCGTACAGACCCTTCTCGCAAAGTATGGCTATCAGACAACACTCCGCGCCGTGGCTGTTGGCCTGGCTATTTTGACGGGTCCTCTGATTCCTTTCCTCGACGGTCGTCTACCGCCCTCTGAACACGTCAATACGCCCAAGGCGAATTGGTCCTTTTTCAAAAATCCTCTCTTCTGGTTATATTCTGTGTCCAATTTATTACAGGGCTTTGGATACTTCTTCCCCGCTTTGTACCTCCCGTCTTTTGCGACGTCACTTGAACTTGGCGACAAATCCGGCCCCATCCTCCTCGCCATCATGAGTATATCCCAAGTCGCGGGGCAGTTCGTGTTCGGTTATCTCTCAGACCGTAAGCTACCACTCGACTTCCTTGCTTGTGCCTCTACTCTAGTGGCTGCTGTGGCCACACTTACTATGTGGAAGCTGGCAACGTCTTTTCCCACCCTGGTTGGCTTTACTATTCTCTATGGTTTCTTCGCGGCCGGCTTCACTGCGATCTGGGCAAGGATGAGCACGAGTATCACAGATGACGTGACGGCGGGGCCGATTGTCTTTGGTCTGCTCAACTTTGGCAAAGGTATTGGCAATGTGCTCGCGGGTCCGATCGGCGGTCTCCTGGTTTACAACAGCAGCGCCTTGCAACACTCGTCCGCTGCTGTGTCTTTGAATTGGTCATCGTATCGCTGGGTCATTATATTTACCGGGGCTTGCATGTTAGCGAGCACATGCACCATTTTCTTGCGATATCCAAGACATCTTCTTGGAATTCTAAGCACCACCTGGGTGACACTGCGCAAGATGACCTGCGGACGCAGGTTCCCCTCCCACTAGTAAACTATAAGCTCGCAAGGCGAAGAGGAGAGGAACGTATTGTTCATGAAGGATAACTTCTGACCACGTCTGAGCTAAAGCCGGTAAGATAAATTAAGGCTTGGGAACGCTGTACTTATATGTATCAACTCCGAGGCACAGGGCGGGATCAGAAAAGGCTTATAATCAAACAGGGACGACTCACGATAGTAGGAGAGAAAGGAAATACGGCAAGCTGCCCTAACAGTGGTGACGAGTAGGGATCTTATCTGCACAAGGGTACTACAAACTCCGCGTTAAGATTACTTATCAGCTGTTGACATGAGTGGCACAAAATAGACAGGATGATATATCATCTGGTGTTTGTATTTAAAGTACTTAACAACAGTATTGAAACCCACACACAGGCTAAAGTTCTCTCGTCTGCTCAGTAATATCGTTTTGAAATTTCACCTTATCCAAATAAGGACTAAAAAGGCGCATCTTCTATATTCCTATCTCGCTTATCGAAACTCACGTAGGTCTTATCAGGAATAGA
The DNA here is from genome assembly GCA_013184415.1 of Fusarium concolor. Classification (NCBI taxonomy): domain Eukaryota; kingdom Fungi; phylum Ascomycota; class Sordariomycetes; order Hypocreales; family Nectriaceae; genus Fusarium; species Fusarium concolor. The sequence continues at coordinate 91,345 of JABCJY010000192.1, forward strand.
ATTGGCCTGATTGTATGAATACTTCAAAAAGTCGTTTGAATTGCGGCTCTGAACAGCTGTAGGTGTACCAATTACTATAGCTCAACTCTGACCTATGCGACTTCCTGGAACACAGATTTTGAACTGCGATTGGTCGGTATCTGGAATGCAATACGAGCCTTGCTTCAAGGCCAATGAAACGTAGAGAAACGGAATTCGGTCACTATCTACGGAGAGGTAGAGAAGCGTGGAACTACCGCCTTTGATAGCTTGCTAGGAAAGGAAGTAAATAATCTACAGACCTCGCATGTACCATCGAAAGAGATAACTTATTATTTTACATTGTGAAAACTGGCTAGCTAGCCATGGAATGAGATATGAGTTCAAATTCAAAATATATTGCGATATTTATATCACAATCGGCGGATTATTATCGACCCGGTTGGCTGCCTGGCGAGCTGCGCCACGATATCAGGTCACTCCACCAATATGTGACATGGCTGCCTGATAACCAGCGTCAGCATCCTCACCTGCTGAAGCATCATCTACAATCGATGCTTCCACATGTTAAACAGACGCATCGGACCCTTAGAGTACAATCACGAGCATGTCACCTAAAAGGCATCTGAAGATTTTCACTCATGACACTTCGCCGCCAGCGAAAAGGCCCACGTCATTCCCCAGGTTCATGTCGCTTCCGACAGAAATACGATTCGATATCTGGAAATGGACATTGAGACACCAGCGAATCATCAAAATCCGTCTCCAAATGCATACTGCGTACCTTGCGAACCGTGCGCAATATCCCTTCCCGGGGCCAATGATGGAGTCTGGGGACAACGACCCAGACTACTATCCGGTTGTCCAAGGCTACCAAGTCCTTAGCAAACTTCTAAGAGTCAGCAGAGAATCCAGGACAGCAGCTTTGTCTTTCTATCGCGCCCGTCTACCTTGTTTGATGACTAAAGGTGCTTCGAAAATTGGCCTTTGGGTTCCTGGAACTGTTTACTACAACCCCGAATATGATTTCATTCACATTCAACAAGCTACAATGCGTTTTGCCGAATTTGTCTATAAATTGAAAACAGAACACGATCCACGCCACATCGGTCTCCGGAACTTGGCACTTTGTAGCAACATGATGGGGACATGTCTTCATGCTATACAGCCCTCTAGAATCAGCCCTCTAATAATGAAGGCGTTCAGAGAAGTACTTGCTGGGCTTCATGAAGTTTGGTTTGTTAATATTCAAACACTTGTTCGGCAATTTGTGGGACGCGAGACTGGATGGCCGATCATAGAGGAAACCTTTTTCGATCGCTCGTTTCCTATCGCCGCTATGTCTTTGACTTTCGACCGCATAGGCCGGGATCCTCGCACCATCAACAACGACCTACGTGGCCTTCATACCATCAATCCGTACTATCAATATGAATCATGGTTGAGAGTTCTGGAGACACTAGGTATCAAACCGACGGGTATCCAGTACCGTTTTCTTCTCGCCTTTACTCCTGGAAGTGAGGACGACGACATATATAATTACGAAGACGCCACAAAGTGGCTCAAGAAAGAAGACGACATTTGGACGGGAAAGTACAAAAGTGATGGGCCATTTTCGTCTCTGAACCTTACCAAGACTCCTGCCTCGGAACTTCCACAGTTCCGGGATGAAGATCTCAGTAAGGCTGTACGACCAGCTATAGGTTTCTGGCTTTTTCCAGTTGATGCGTTCTGCAATACTTCCAGCTCCACAGGCTCTCACCCTAGTCACCATAGAATCACTGGGCTTGATGTCGCGGAGTACTGGCCTGAATTAGCGCTCCTACGAATTAGCTCTCACGAGACATAAAGAGAAGGACGAGCGAAATAGCAGCTTATGACAACAGCAAATAAAGTATTTTATATTTGTCCATAAGCTTTGTCATCTATGCTAAAACGTTCAAACATTCGAACTTTTCATGTAAAGAATGCAAGTCCGTTTCCTATATCAAGATATCATGGCTCATACCACAAGGCCATGAACTTGTCCCGATTTCCATACATTAAACTTTGCATCCAACTTAATCAACATGTTAATCTTGATTTGCACTTATACCGTAATCCTTAAATTGACCGCAAGGTCCGTTGCTGAAGATGATATCATCTCCCGAGTCTAGTCCTTCGTATGTCATATAGCCTCCGACCTCGTCTTGACGACCATTGGTGCACACATCCCCGTTCTTTGGAACATAAATCGTACACTCTCCTCCATAATAATATGTGCCGACACAAAGAGGGTTTGGGGCACATGCAGAACAGCATGAGGTTGGAGTATAGCCAGAGCCTAATTGGATACTGTCAAAAATGGTCGGATGTGGTAACCTGATGTACCCAGGCCTGATTCCCTCGTTGGCAGTAAGGAGAATATTATCTGTCGAGCACATGTCATAGACTGTCGCTGTAGGAATTTGGCTCTCGACAGTGACTTTTAGTAAGAAATCGTCAGTACTGGGCACAGAAAAGTGAACTTGAGAATAAGACTTACCAGTCTCAGGGACAGTGCTAGTCGAGATAACATCCTGAACGGTTGTTGTCGTAGATCGATATACAGTACTTGTTACAGTCGTGAAGGCACGATCCCAGCTTGTGGTTGTGGTGGTTGTAGGAATGATGACGATTTTGGTTCTGGTTGCAGCTTTGAGTGTAATCTTGGGTCCTTTCACAGTCGTGCTGACGGTCTTGGTAGAGTATTTGGGGATCTCCTTGACGCAGCGAACGCTCTGTGGGAATTGGTCACTCGGTACTGCTTGCACATCGATGAATCCATCTTTTTTCTCGGCACGTTTTCTAGGCCTCCAATCGGGATCTCCAAGGATAGCTATCCACCCAGCAGGACGGGTGACGGTCGACGTGACGAATTTAGTTGTAATGGTACTGGTAGTGGACGTCTCAACTTTCCAGGAAGTCCGAAAGTGCTTCTATCTGCTGTAGAATGACAGGTTAATTAGGGGTCAAAACAGAGACTCAATATAATGCGACTTACATGTAACAGTCGTGGTGGTAGTCCCACCTATTTCGTACCAGGTACGTGTGGAGGTTGATGTCTCGCGGGTGGTTGTAGTCTTGGTGGGCGGGATAACAATGACGTTGACCTTGCGGATAACCTTCTTGATAATAGTGATATTCTTGATTACTGTGCCTGTGGAAGTTGGGACGTTCTTTACTGTCTTCGATCCAAGAATGGTAGAGCAGGACGTGGCTGGCGTTTCTGGTCCAGCAAGCGTCTCTGCGCCTAGTGCAAAGAACATAAAGAGAGACTTGAAAGCAACCATTGCGATGCTTCTGGACGAGCAAAGAAGTGTGGCCCGCCTTGTGAGAACTGAAACATAGATGTCGAAGTGGGCTCGACATTATAAAGGAAACTCAGCTGTCTAACAATTTTTCCAAGGTTGGTGAGGAAAAGAGGCCCGTCGCCCTGGGTGAGTCTAGATGCTGAACAAATCGCTAGATCCATTCTCTATTTGGGAGCTATTGATCCGACTTAGCCGAATAAGCTTAACTAAGTGGATTATTTCAGGGGGATAGACTATAAAGGCTGAACCAACATACCTATGCATAAACGCCATGGTCCGATCGTTCTGGTCAGTTGGTGGCTTAATCAGTTTCAGCTCAGCCATCGTACGCAGAAAACATAAAAATTGAACCAGGGGGTCGCTTCGTTGCTATCAGCTTGGTCTAGATTCCTGACTAGGTGCACGGAGCTCCTGTTGAGAGTTAAGCTTGCCAGTGAAAAAAATATGGCAAGAGGGAAGTGAAATTGTCTTGTTTTTCTGGTCAATTTATTTCTTCTCTAGCCAATCTATAAGGTTCTTTATCCTCTTTTGGACGAATGCATACTGGTCAAGCCACAAGCACGGTCAACGGAAACAGTTATGTGGCGGACACTAGAGCAGCTAAGCAGGTAATATTTGAATGGCAGCTATCAGTTTCAAAGGCAAAGTCTATTTCTACTACGAACTCAGATTTTAAACTTTAGAAGATGATAAGATGCAACTGTTTCAAATCTTAGTCTTGGCTCCAAACCACTTTCCAACTAGGACGGCTCGGGCCGCAAACAAACAGCCAAGACCCAAGGCCAGAACACCCATTAGAAGGCCGCTCAGAGCCTGTGTTCCCATTTTCTCGACCATGCTACCACTGCTGGGAATGGCAATGAGCAACGAAAAACTGATCACAAAATTCATAGTTCCTGGAAACTGATTAGATAAGAATATCTCAAGAATGGAAAACGAGCATACCATAATATCGTCCGTAATCCTTTGGCTCGCATGTCTTGCCGACACATACTAAATCTATTAGCATTTCATTCAGCAGCACTACATGGTGTTTCCTCTTACCTGGAGTTATGGACAAGAAACCTCCCGAGCAAAAGCCCCATAAACCTGTAAAGACATACAGAATGACAGGGTTGTCGCCAAAAGGAACAAACATCGTACCCATAAAGACTAAGGTCAACGCCATCATGATGATCAGAACATTATAGTGGCCAAACTTATCTCCAGCCAAACCAGGGAAGATGCGGCCGAATGCTGAGGCTCCGCCAATAATTGAAACTAATGTGTAGCCAGTCTCGGCTGTCAAGCCAGCTTGTATAGCGAAGGTTGGCAGTAGACCACCAATTCCATAAAGAACGAACGAAATAGCAAAAAACATGACACAAACCAACGTGAATGCCACAGATGTAAAAGCTGAAAAGTTGAGAAGAGCCATGCCACCTTTCTTCGCTATCGGCATGTTGACGAGCTTGATAAGTCGACGGTACGGAATGAAACAAAGCGTTCCAAGGGTAAAGATGCCAAGGATGACGAATGCGAGAACTCGCATCGACCAACTCCAGCCCAATTTTGGCAGCAGTGATCTCAGCATAATCGGAAAGATCACCGTTCCCGTAGATGACCCAGTGAGAGCCAGTCCAATAGCAAAGCCTCGCTTGCGTGAGAAGAGCTTCGCAACTACAGTTACCGGAATAGTGCCGGCAATAGCCGTGGCTAGCCCTCCGAGTATTCCGAAACATAGCATGAAATGCCAATACTGTTTGCACTCAGCGAGGAGGATAAACATGATGACGATTCCACCGCCGCCGATAATGCTCAATGCGAAAGGACCTCGCTGGTCGAGAACTGGACCGACTTGAATGGCTACAAGCATTGAAATAAACATGTACATTCCGGCAATCCAACCAATTTCACCAGCTGAGTAATCACGGAGTTGATTCAACTCGAGGTAAGATTGGAAGGTTCCGATAGACTGCATCATGCCTAGAATATGTTAGTGTTAGATAAAATGCCTGTGTAGTGTTGATTGTACCGAATGTTGGCATGAGAAAGAGAAAACTGCCAAAGACGCATGTCCACGCTGCGAAACTCGACTCAATGTCCACAGCCGTTGAGGTCTCGTCTTCCCGGACTGAAGATGCATCCTCTGTAGCGGGCTGTGGCGCATCCACGTTCTCGGGTGTCTTTTCTGGCGAAGGCATGGTTCGCCTGCATCAATTGTTTTACTCGAACTCTCAATGACGGATAAAGCCTCTTGTCTTTCTAGAAAGACCAAAGTTGCGGAACTGGAGAAAAAGTTATGTCGGATCTCGTATCCGATGCCGGCTATAGCACCCCCAGGATTATTGTCCCAAAAGGTTTAGAAAATTGCAGGTCTCCGCGATCGAACTCCACTTTCCGACGTTCACCATCGGAGATTACAAATGCATTTCTAGCGATTTAGCCGCTTCTGTCGTAGGAAGGCGTGCGTACATTGCTTGGCATTTGGGGTATTGCTGTGAGATTAGAACCCCAGATTGGGCAGTCCTGCTGTCGATGACATGCAGTGAGCTGCATTGTTGCAAACAAGAAGACGGTGAGCTGACTCGAAAGATTCTAAAAGAACTATCAAAGCAAACGTTGTCGAGCGTTATACAAAGAGTAGTCAGGCCGAACAATTGGGGATCACATTGACCAACCTTAATGCAAACATTTTGATAGATAAACTCTCTTTACTGAGGTTAAATATAAAATTTCAAATAACTCACTGAATTAATAAGAGGATGAGCGTTTATTGATGTCTTTGCACCTTGCTTTAATTCTTTTCGAGGGTATGCTGCTATTGATATGATAGTTCTACAGGGCTTCGTAAATGTAGCAAAGATGAAAAAGAAGGGAGCCCCAGACTATACAAGAAAACGCAGAACACGATATATCTTCACAATTAAAGTTCACCTCGATTTCTTCCACAGTAAATGGCTTATGATGTGTCCGAATCCCAGTCGTCATTCGTCCCGTCGTATTCTGGACCATTCAAGTAAGGTTTGACCTGACTTAAAGACTCAACCTCAGGGCAGAAACTGACACCTACTGCTTCAAGAATAGATGACAACATGGATGGATCGGACGTCTTGCATGCCACCCATTTAAGGAAGGGAAAATCAGCTGGACATTGTGACTTTCGATTTGCTAGAGTAATCAGCGCTTGCTTGATAAAGCACCGTGAGGCGTCTCTGCGAACTACTAGAGAAACGATTGAACCGGGGAGAACTCGAATCAGGACTTCGGGTTCAATGTAATTCCTTCTACTTGGGGTGTAGCCGCAAATTTGGATTGTGTTGACGAAAACGTGTTGTAGAACACTGAAAGATTTGAGGTTTATTTCCAAGGGAATCTTTCTTGAACGGTTCTTGCGACCACTGAGATCGAGATGCAGTACTTTTAGTGTGCTCCTATGCATTTGGAGGCTCTCAATGACGTCTGATGGTTGAAAATGGTTATCCCGAGTTGCCAGAGGTCGCCCGGACTACATGTATTCCAAATATTAGTATCGTTGTCGACCAAAAGGATTAGTTGCGCACTACTAACCCCGCAACCACTCATTGGCCAGAATGTCTGAGGTGCCTCGAATTCAAAGGCCACTAAACCTCCAGTGCAAGCGTTCAAGAGACTCCTCAGAGTGCTAGTCTCCATGTAGCTACTGGTAACCCTCAATGTTTTAAGACATGGCATTTCAGAAACTGATTCTTCGAAATGCCTTGAATAATAGTGAAGGTTCAGCGTTTGTAGATTTGGAGCAGACTCGATCAGAGGGTTGGCGCCAATTTCAAGATCAAGCATTTTTAATGGGAGATTTGAGATCCCCAGAGCCCGAAGAGAAGATCCAGGTAACCCATTTATTGGCCATGACTCATCGCCATGAAGGCTAAGATATTCTAGATGATGCGTTTGAGCAATTAGCATTACAATTAGCTCAGCATTCAGCCAGCGCCGACCAGGTTTTGAGCGCATAGTCATTGCCTCTCGTAGGAGCCGCTCTTGTGCTTCAGTCAAGTGGCGATCTTCGTCTAGGCATGAGTTTAGGAAGATGGGGTAAACCTCAGGCCAATCGTGAGCTTCACTGGCTGATATGCTTGATGCCCTTTGTTTCCATATAGCTGGGAGGTCTATTCCAAGAGAGCGCGTTGCTTCCAAGATAACAGCTCGGTGTTCTTCTTCGGATCCTAGAAAGAGGCGTGCGTGGATGTGAACAATTTTGACTTTCCGTGAAAGACCGGGACTTTGGGCCAAGGTTCGAATAAATGAGGCAAGTCGGCCTTCCCACGTATATAGTTTTGACTCCCAGGAATCGCCGTAACCCAAGACAAATTCGTGATACAAAATAGGTTGCGCAAGATCTCGAAACTGTTTTGATGCCAGGGAGGCCGAACAAAGCGTTTGCCGTTCGACTGAGTACCATGACTTTGAGTCAGGCTGCTGTCTTTCGCGTGCCGGCTTAATGTCGCGAAGTGGTCGCTCGTCCCAGGATTGATTGTAGACGTCTTGGCAGTGAAGGCAGAAGTGACTGAATATTCTCAAGAGTATTTCGCTGGGAAGGCGTGGGGGTAAAGAAGTATCCATAGTGACGATTCTCTTTGAGAGTAATATTAGAGGACAGAAGGCAACTTGTTGCAGCTGTTGGCTTTGAAACTGTTATAGCTGTGTTGGTTGGCTTATCACGTGAGACACATGGGCCAGACTCACTCAGCTTCAAGTCGAGTCAAGCCAAGTTATAAGTATGACTTGCATTCAATCCGCGTTTAGAAAACGACGAATAGTAGGCTCTTATTGCAATACTTAGAGCATCGTAGCGGTCCGTGCCGGGCGAGTCGGGCAGATTCAAGGAAAAGAAATAGTCGACGGGGGTTTCATGCAACCGTGTATCAAGTAGCATCATCCTGTAATACTTAAGCTTATATAGCAGCCAGATACTCTCACACAGGTGTTACATAGGATTATTTGATCAGTCTATATAGTAGTTAAAGAGTTAGTTTTTTTTTTTTTTTAATCAAAGTGGCATATGTATGCTGAACTGGAACAGGCTATTAAAGGTAGCTAGGTCAAATCCGTTAAGGAAATTCAAACCAGATTTTACGAATCATGGATAGTTTTTGAAATATCCCATTCTTTTTGGATATCGTGTTGAAGATGATGTTATCTGCGGCGCGGGATGAATGTGAGCTGCTTGATTTGGTATTAAAAAGATTCCTCGGGCTAAGCGAGGCATTTCCATGGGTCTGGATAAACTGAAACGTATGCTTAGACACGAGCACATCATGTCATTGCTTATCTTTCCCACGAGTCAGCTTCTGGATTGAGTCACTCTGTTGGGCTTTGATGCGATATCGCTGACACGTCATGACCAGCTTCAAGAAGCCAACGCGTCGCACAAGGAGATATTTCGCCCTAAATTACTATCAGTTTATCACCAAGTAAATCAATACTTATTGTTAATCGCCAGTAGATTTAATTTAGTCATGAGACTGAATTCCATCTGGATTAAAGTCCAAGTTGTCTACTATGTAATCTATAAATCACAATCAATGGTGATCGGCGAAAGTAACAATTTCACCGAAGCGGGTCTCGCCGAAAACCGGATCGACGTTTTTAGAAAAAGGGGAGCCCATCATCGGCCCTGTTTCACGGAAGTCTAAGGCCGTGGAAATCCCTGCTTTTACGATCCTTGGATCGTAAAATCTCGTTCGATAAAAGGAAATCCTTGTTTCTTCCATCCTTGTTCCCTGCTGCCGCTCTATGCACGATGCTGGACGTCGAACCTTCTAGCCCGGTTTGAAGCGAAGTGGTGTAGACACCATGATGAACGACATTGATTGAATCAGTGCTGTATCCATAGCTACGGCTGGAACAGAGTGATGGATGACATGATGAGAATTATCTGTATTATGATCATTATTATTCTATATCCTGTGGGATTGTATCTATGAGAGCGCTGTAGCTCTGAATCCCTTTTGTGGCCTTTTGCCTAATCCTGAATGTATCCCGTGGTATCTCTAATAATACAATGCAAACCATTACTCCCGTCTCTAAAGCTATCACCGTCTAGTGATCATCTGCATCCTCGTCCTTTCCAGGATACATAATATCTCGAACAAACACTGCTCTCATATTAAATGAGAACACAACAAGGAATGTGACAATAAGAATAATAGTCATGCCGCTCGCTGCCCAAAGGATACCTTCACACTTAAATGCATTGCCGATGGAGATTGTAGCAAGCGTGAAGCCAGTGTTGGGGAAGACCATTGGCCACCAACCAAGATGGAAGAACTTGGGTGGGGAGGAAACAACTGCGACGACGGCGATGAGAAACCACCAGAAGCTGAGCGCCCAGAGAAACACTGCACAGAGTAGAGCTACAGTGCGGACAGTGTCGACGTCAAGGGCGAGGTGGTCAGCTCCGGAGATGGTCTTGGGGAGTGCGTTGGCCATTCCAATAAGTGCCAGGGCTGTGAAAGCGGGTGGACCAACGTTCATAAAGAGCCCAGTTCGATGCTCACGGTTGGGAAGGCCAGACTGCATGAGTCGACCGATCATGTGAGCGTACATCATCATGGAGACACAGAAGCCCAGGCCTTGACATGTCAGGCCGGCGAAGATAATCGGAAGTGGGTTGAGATGGCTCTGTGTGTCTAGGATGACGGTTGCGACGGTACCGGCCAACATGACTGGGAAGATGGGTAGTAACCAACCTGGCATCATCGTCTGCAGGTTAAAGCTGTGTCCTGCAAAGAGATACGAGTACTGCCAGACAGCCAGGGTGAATGTGACGACAACATAGATCCAGAAGATAGTCTCGGTTGCCCAGATATATGACGGATCATTTTTGGGGATGACGTATCGCTGGGTGCTGGTGATGAGCGAAGCGATAGCCAGGAAGAAAGCCGGGAAGAGGAAGGCTTCTCGATGATGTGTAACCGATTTTGTCAAGTCGCCGGGGTTGAAGATGAAGCGACATATCATACCAATGCAGCAGAGGGTAAAGATGAGGAGATTAATGGCGTAAAGAACTGTACCAATAATTCTCAAACCGGTAAATTGATGAGGTTGAACGTGGATGAGCAAAGCCAAACCACCTGCACTCATAGGTAGTGTAAACCAAGCCCATGTAAAATGATGCAGCCGTTGTCGGAACGACAATTGTTGTTGTGGTGTCTTTTCATCGAGGGTCTCATCGTTGCTGCCCTTTTCGAGTTGTGATGGTGATGGTGAAGTCGCTTCTGTTTTGGTTGTGTGATGGTTGAGAAAAGCCTTGGGGTCGTTTTCAGCCGGTGGCGTAGGAACTGTTAAATCGACCGAATTTCGGCGCGTGGGGGTATTGGAGTCTGTCCAGGAGACGTCTAGATCTCGAATGCGATCCATTTTGTGCAAGGTTTAAATAAACGATAGTAGTGCCTGGCTAAGCGGTAGCGAATGCTGATGGGTAATCATTGAATAAAGCGTTGATGAGCTTAATGAATGAAGGCATTCCGAAATAAAAGTAGCGACGCGTTGTATTTATAGGCTCACCAAAAAAAAACAAGTCCATGGAGATGTCAATTGCAGAGCCTTAGCCTCGACCCAGTCGGCTCATGTTGTCTCGCCTAAAGGGGCGATTACGAAGATTGCGAATCATGATACCGCCAAAATCTCGTGATGAAACCGTGACTCGAGCGCGATGGAAGTTTCTATTCCCTGTCTAAAAGCGGGTTAACTGCCGTGGCATTGAGGCTCATTACAGGGGCTAGGATTAGTGGTGGTGCCGAGTGGTTGGCGCCCTTGCAGTGCCCTGGTCTAGCGGCCGGGACTCAAAGTCCTGAGTCTTCTGGAATGGGTGAGCATCATACAACTGGGCAGCCAAGACAGGCCATAAACGTGACGCTGCGGCTACGCGGAGCCTGGCCCGGTGCGCCGGAGCTGGATCCGGAGCCAAATGGTCGGTGCAAACAAAACCTAGCACACAGATAAGGCCGAGCCTCAATCAGGTTTTTGCCACTGGCTCACTGAACATGTACTGATAAGAATGCTTCGATGAGGCCTCTTGGTAAGTCCATAATCATGAACACGACGCCCATACTTCCTGATACTCAATACGAGGCAATATCTTTTAAACTTATCGTACGCCAATACATTTTCATAGCATATTTCGATTCTAATCACCGAATTCGCAGTCGCAAGCTCACCACCGTCTCACCACGGTCAACATCCAAAGTGGAGTGCTTCCGACCGAAGGCTCGGCGGTCATTCCGTTTCGCCGCCCAACTCACAAGGATTAAACAAACCCAACCCAAGGGTTAAAATTAGCTGCCGGGCATCATCGGGACCATTTTGAGCCTCAAGCGCCCAACTCCTTTAAGCACAGCGTCGCTCATCCCGTCAATCTGTCAGAAATAAAGATTTTTTAATTGATTCCAGCCCAAAAGCGGGATCCTCAGTGGAGTCCTATTAAGACTTTTGTTGATCTCACCGGTGATGCAGCCCCTGGTTGGCTGATCATTCACCTTGTTTCTTCTGTTCAGGAGGTTTCAGTATCGTGTTGCTTTGACCTGAAAATTTTTTGCCCCCTTGAATTGAATAAGGGGCCTTGAATATCTGAACCCATTGGCGAGTGTTTAATCCACGTGCGAAAATAACAAGCGTTTATGGGTTTTATCTTGTCGCGCACTGATTGACGTAATTAATTAGCTGAGCATGGTCTCCCTTGCACAAACGGACAATAACGGAGAAGAGCTTGGGCTTTATCTTCATCCGACTTACATGCAATCTTCTAGAAAGCTTAAAGGCTACCCACATCGCATTGGCATCTTATATCCATGGCTCATTAATCGGAGGATTCCGGAACGGATTCTTGTTATCAATGCATGTGAAAATTGATAAGTTGGAGATAAAGGCAACAAATTCGCCGCCAGGAACTCGGACAAATAGATTTTCAGGTATCTATCGTCTGGGAACATATGAGACTCCGCTCTCGTTAGAATGATTAAAATCTTGAATAACCAACCACCCTTAAAACTTGGGATTGGCAAGAGTACACCTATATATTTCTTTTATTCTTGTTTTTCTGAACTTATTGTCCACAAACCATGACGTTTGAGATTGACTGTTGGCAAATATGGCTTCTTCTCTACGGAAATACTATCAAATATGTTGACTTGCATAATACGAAAGAATATTGATACAAAATTTTGAATCAGCATGGCATCTGAGAGATGACATCCTTTGGTAGTCACCCTGTAGCATTAATCTAAGTATGAGATGAAGTCAAGTAACTAAAAGAAACGCTACTCTAAACCACAAGATGTATAAGAATGTTGATTTAATAGTGCTACGGTTAGTATAGAACAAATATATCTACGTCTTGGTATTCAATTAGTATTGTTACATGCCGATGTCTCGTTCTTTAGCAAGTAGACCACTTTTTCCACCTGACCCACTTCGACGCTATTCACATAATGATTGTGAACTGATATATGCAGAACTATAGTAGGTTGTTCTTCATGCTCACATAAGATTATGGCTAATATGTCTCGTCACTCTTAATCCGATTATAGCACGCCAACGAAACTTCTGGAACTTCCAAACTCACCAATAAGTCTGTTAAGCAATGCTTGAAGCTTAGCCTCTTACTGGCCTGACAGAAGAGATGAGGCAGGTCATATCCTATTAAGAAATCAAGGGCAAGCAGCTATTTGATATACCCCGAATCCTACAGAGTATGTGATTTTTGAAACCAATTGACTCATGCCGAACTCAGGTGCAGCGCGTCATGAGTCAACTGGCGGCCCATATGCCTTGTTGACATTGAAGAATTGCTGACTTTGCATTTGGTGATATGTCATTGGATGCCCAGACCGCGTAAGCACGGGGCATTTCAAGCTTCCGACATTTTCAGATACGGCATTTAATTGGTGACTGGCCGGTTAACGGCACAGGTCTCTGAGTCCTAGACTACTTGAGAAAGTAATAAATACCTTCAACTGCATACTAGATTTCGTCCTGTAACAAACTCACATGCAATTCTTCAACTGTATTCCATAACATTCAAGTTGTGTTCTCCATATCAAAATGAGCACCAATAACAAGCCATCTGACCCAACATTCAGGAGCTACAGCTCTGCACAAGGCGCACAATATGCACAGCATCGTCGCAATTACAATCCCAAGCTGTACGAATCTATCCTGACTTTTCACAAGTCGGGATCTGGTCAGTTCGATACCTTGGTCGACATTGGCTGTGGGCCAGGAACAGCAACTCGTAGCCTGGCTCCTAATTTCAAGAGAGCTTATGGCCTCGATCCTTCGGAGGGCATGATTACCACCGCGCGCTCTATTGCTGAGAGTTTGAGCGAGCCCGAAAACATCAAGTTCGCGGTCTCTACAGCTGAAGCTCTTGGATCTGATCTGGAGGACCCTATCGTTGATGGCACTGTCGATGTGATTACAGCTGCTACATGTGCTCATTGGTTTGATATGCCAGTCTTCTGGGCGAAAGCTGCCAAGATGCTCAAGCGTGGAGGTACAGTTGCACTATGGACAAGTGCCTCTGTTCGAGTTGATCCGTCAATGCCCAACCATGAAGATATCCAAGCAGCAGTTGACGAGCTTGATGTCATGGTTGATGACTACATGGTGGCGGGTAACCGGCTGGTTCGTGATCTATACCGCGATCTCGCTCTACCTTGGCAGGTTGACCCTGCAGTCTCTGCCTTTGATCGGGGTTCCTTCGTGCGAAAGGAATGGTGCACGGGACCCGATGCCGATACAAAGTTCTTTGAACATCAACCGCCGATCACCTTGGATATGATGGAAATGATTTTCGGAACAGCTAGCCCCGTCACGCGGTGGAGGGAAGCTCACCCCGAAGCGGTGGGAACAGAGAATGACGTAGTCCGTCAGGTTCGAAGAAAGATCGAGAAGATCCTCGGCGATGCAGGCGTGGAGAAGGGCAAGGAGATGCTCAAAGGGGACATGACCGGGGTCTTGTTGCTTTTTAGAAAGAGGAGTGACTGAGGCGCCTGACGTGTCCATTGACGTTTTGCAGCTTGATATTGGACATAACAATGGGCGAGAGGTTGTTGAAGATGATAGGACTTTGTTCCCGAGCCACGTGGCTCATCCTGTCATCACCGGCAATAGTAAAGATAGAGTGGGTGCTACTGTTTAAGACTTCAAGATAGGTTTATATAAGAAACGAAAGAAGAAAAAAAAGGAAAAGGAAAAGGAAAAAAGGAAAAATAAAAATGTGTTTATTATATTGTTTAGCCTCCCGCTACCTTCTCTTATTTAGAGAGCGTGCATTGACAAGTTTAGAAGCACAAAGTTCAAGAGCTTGTTAAAATCAGCTTTTGATCTTAGCTAATTTTTGATTAAACTTGAGCGAGCGCACACATAGGTAGTGAAGCTAACTGCTATCTTTCGCGAACAACAAAAGGCCAATTTTGAGTTTTCTTTTTCATACGAAACGACAACTTCTTGTCAGCCATCTCAGACCTCATCATAGGCATCACGGGGATCATGCTCCTTCCAAAACTTGTCATAGTCATCCCAACTCTGAGACGGGAACGCCAGCGGAACAGTAATTGGACCAAAAGGAATACCCGCCTTGTCAAACTCCTCAAGGCGAGCCTTGGTGATCTCCTTGGACTTATTGACACTATACACCGAGATTCTATGGCAGGAGCTTGTGACGTGAAGACCCCAGTTCCACGCGGTTCGGACATCAGGTGGCTGGGTATTCAGAGAGTTATCCCAGCATCGACAAACAATCTCAACCCAACCTTCGACGTCACAAGGAAGTTCAAACTCCCAGATACGCCAAGTCCACTTGCGCTTCTTGGAGAGGTTCTCAAGTGGGACGGTGTACCAATTGAAGCCACCGTCATTGGATAGCTCAACGCGCTCAGGCCAACGACCACCACCGGAATAAGCCCAACCCTTGCAGCGGATCTTGCCGTTGTGGATACAGACTTGCTTCGTCCAGGGCGACATGATAGCAGAGCTGACTGGCATCTCTTGGATCTGGATACCGTCTGTGAGTTTGAGGTTGTGCTTGCCCACTTGCTGAGGGAAGTAGAGATATTCCTGGCTCTGGACTGGGGCTCTTGAAGGCTCCTTGATAGCCTTGATGCGGTAGAGCCACTTGACACTTCGTGCTCCGATGTATCCGAACACTACGATTCGAAGAGGGTATCCGTGGATACGGGGGAGAGGCTCGCCGTTCATCTCCCAGGCCAGCATCACTTCATTGGCTTTGACCTTGGACCAAGGAACACTGACAAGGTAGTTCATGCACTTGTCGTCTTTGAAGTAGGTCTCGGCGCCATAGAATTCGAGGTGCTTAGCACCGTCAATCAGGCCGCCACAGGCCTTGATCACCTTTTTGAGACTGATACCAACGTAGTTGGCAGTGCCAATGGCTCCCTCAGCCCAAGGTGCCTGGGGGACTTCATCACCCTGACCAGGGTACTTGAGAATCTGTTCGATACGACGAGTTCCAGAGCACTGGATAGTGATGTCCTTTTTCATGCGAGGGAACTTTGACTCATCCATGATGTCATCCAGTGTGAAAGACTGAGGGTTCTTGACGAGACCATCCATGAGGAAGCTGAAGTCTTCCTTGTTAATAATAGGGATTCCACCGTGGTTTCGCACAAAGTGGAGTGAGTTGGGGGTGAATTCCTTATCGGTGACCAGACGCTTGGGAGGTTCTCCGTTGTAGGGGAATTGAAGCAGATGTAGCATATCAGGGTGCTTCTCCTTGAGAACGGTAGCCCATGAGTCTTCAGGGACTTTGGCGAGTTCACCTCCGATGGCATGATGCCACATCTTCCAGTGAGTACCTGGAAGCACCGGGTTGCTTCCTGGGATAGGACCAAGCTGGAACTCAGGATTGGGAGGGAAAGTCTGGGCTGTCAAGATCTTGTGCGCTGCAGCCTTCTTGTCGGGGTAGTTCTCCCACTCGACGTAGCTTCAATAGTCAGCTTGATGAGGTCGATGGTTAAGATGAGGTCTTACCCGACCCAGCCCTTGCGCTCACGAGCAAAGAGCTTCTCTCGATCTCCGACAGCCTTGATCTTCTCCTCATCCTTCGTGAGGTCTCCAAAGATTTGGATATCGAGAGCTTTGGTCTTTGGGCCAGTCATGTCCAGGACCGGGAGGACGGCCCCAGACAGACCCTGCTCGATCTTCCACTCATCGGGACGATTAGTAGTCTTCATGTTCACAAATGGTATTCTCAACAATTGTACTGTGTAACAGTGAGGAAGAAAAGCGGAGGGGAGGGGAAAGCTGAGGGGAAAAGTCGTGGAATTGGGTTTATCAACCTTTTACTACGTATCACAGCAGAGGTACACCGACGGTGAGAATTAAGTGGGTCATCGACTAGCCACAGAGTATTTGGGCCTAATCTGGAAAGACTATGGAGCCAATGATAGATGCAGGAGCGAGCGCAGAGTCTAAGTCATGCATCCTGCAGGAGACTATCAAGGTTTGTTCTTGATTACATGCTGACACATCTCACTTTAGTCGAATACGCCTTCCCTGAATGAGAAGAAAGTTCAAACATGTATGCATGGCGGGCGTTGTCATGTGCGACGTTGACACAGATCATCTTTAGGGTGAAGAAAAAGGTGACAATCGCTTGCACCAAACTTCCAGCCTATTCAGTTCTAGACTTTTTTTACACCCTCTGAATGGCATCATATACCTGCGTTAATAGCAATGTCAGCTAGTCCAATAAGATATCGGCATTGGAAGAAAATATGATTTGCTCACAAAATCAAGAGGGATGGTGGCAGTCTTAGCACAGGCCAAGGGGGAGGTAACCTTTCCGTGCCGTCTGCAGCCATGATTGGTCGATAAGGACGCTGTCTCACCCAGGAACTCTAATCAAAGCTCCCCGCCAATTCTTCTAAGCTTAGGGCCGATTCACCAGCTTACTAGACGTCATTTGGCTTCTTAGCTCGCCTCTTATACGTCCAATGGAGGAGAGATCTTTGTGCAATGTCTTTATCGTGAATGGTTAATTCGCTTTGGTGTTGATATGTATGGGAAAGCGGGGATATTATCAAGAGCTGACAATGCACAAGCGATCTGCATCATTCTGCGTCATCATATGACAAAGTGGCTGCTATACGAGTGCGGGGCCTGAGACTTGGACTCAATTGAGTTTCTCCGAGTAATCCGCCATTGACGCCGGATGGGGAATCGATACTGGGGGTTGAGGTGATAAGATGAGCTGTCTTTCGTCCCGTTGTGGGCAAAGTTGGATTGGCAATTGCAGTGAGTATTCAACTTCATCAAATTGATCAACAATTCATATTTAATAAAAATGGTAAACTATTTGCCATAGTAACCCTCAGTTCCCTTCAAACTGACAAATGTGTAGTCTCAGAGCAATCCCATGTCGACCCTTGCCAACGGTAGCTGCATTCCAACATGTCTGACCAAGAAGTCTGTCTAATACATTTTCCAGGGCAACCAAGTGAGAACCCGGGTTCAGTCCAACAAGTACGCTATGGAAAAAGCAACGGTGGATTGATTGTCTTGAGCGACACTCAGACAATTGAAGTGCTCGCTCATTTCGCACGTGAACGTATCCCAGAAAGGTGAGATATTTCACCGTTAATGTAAGATACTAGACTGATATCAGTTGCAGGAGCGTTCACGCCAAGGCCGCTGGCGCCTTTGGTGTATTCGAAGTCCTTGAAGATATTTCCCATCTTACTGATGCAGACTTTCTCACTGGCGTTGGTAAGAAGACCAAACTCCTCACGCGAATTTCAACCGTTGGCGGAGAGAAAGGCTCCAGCGACACTGTTCGTGATGTACGTGGTTGGGCGACCAAATTCTACACCGAAGAAGGCATCCAGGACTTTGTTTTCAATGATCTACCAGTCTTCTTCATCCGGGACCCAATCAAGTTCCCCTCCATGAATCGAAGCCACAAGAGACATCCTCAGACTAATGTTCCGGATAACGCGATGTTCTGGGACTTTCACCTGAACAACCCCGAGGGATGTCATGCTTTGATGCATCTATTTGGACAGCGTGGTATTCCTGCGTCACTGAGAAACATCAATGGCTTCAGTGTCCATACCTACACGCTGAACAAAGCTGTGAGTCAAATATAACTGTACTGAACTCAAACTCACAAAAGCTAGGACGGAAGCTATGTCTATGTGAAGTGGCACTTCAGACCTGATGATGGCATCAAGACCATGGATGCCGACACTGCTCAGAGATTGGCAGGCTCAGACCCAGACTACCACGTCAAAGACCTCTTCAAGGCCATCGAGAGAGGCGACTATCCTTCCTGGGGTGTATATATCCAGGTGATGCAGCCAGACGAGGTCAAAGATGCTCCGATCGATGTGTTTGACGACACTTATACCTGGCCTTTTGAGAAGTACCCTCTACGACTTGTCGGTAGAATAACCCTTACTCAGAATGTGAGTTCTCTGCTCGCCATATTCTCTTGAACCGAACTGACGAGCTTTGATAGCTCAACAACTACTTCCAAGATTTGGAGCAGGCATGCTTCTCACCTTCGAACATGGTTCCAGGCATTGGACCATCTGCAGATCCCGTCCTGCAAGCAAGAATGTTCAGCTATCCGGATGCCCATCGATACCGGTAAGTCTATCATCTCCCATCCACATCATGTCTAACAGATATTATAGTGTTGGCCCCAACTACTTCCAACTTCCCTGCAACAAACCCATCAACAAGGTCTACGCTCCATACGTCCGCGATGGCCCAGGCACGATCAACGGTAATTATGGCGGCGATCCGGACTATGTGGGTTCAGAAATTCGCCCAATCAGTGTGAGCAAGCGTGTTCAGGTACCAACCCATGAGGATTGGTCTGGACATGTGACAGCTTTCGCGACCAAGATCACGGACAAGGACTTTGAGCAGCCTAGAGCTCTTTGGAAGATCATTTGCAATGAGCCTAAGGGCAAAGAGCAGTTCTTGCACAACATTCTTCCGACACTACAGGATATTCCCGATAAGATGAAGAACCAAGTTATTGGTAAGTCATTTGTATCACTTTGAGTATTATGTTACTAACTCGGACATAGAGTATTTCGGGCGCGTTGATGGTGATCTGAAGGCTTGTCTTAAAGAAGGTCTTTCTAAATAATTCGATAGGGTTCTTGGCATAATGTGGATATACCTGCAGATCAAATTGTTAATATGACATGACCGTGTTGCGCCTTTTGCGTGACCTGACTAGGGGGCCGATGCTGCATATATTCCACGCCTTGGGAAAATAAAATATCCTAAACCTATGATCACATCATCATAAAGCTCAGAATCTTATGATATAGTTCCCTAACCCTAGGTAAGTCTTGTATGAAATGTATTACAGCTGAAGACAGACTAGTTTTGCTAGGCGCTTAGATCGCAGGGGTCGGTTGGACTTTCGGGGACTAGGCAGCTAAGACGACCCACTAGCATGGTGCTGTTGGTGCTATAAATGTGGGCTAAGCCTTGTTCAAGTGTTTCAAGTCGAACCAACATAAAAGCACTGCCTGCACAGCACATGTTCAACTCTACTCTTCCATCCACCGCCGCCCAGCACAGCCGTGATCCTTCGAAATGGCGCCGCTTTCACTCCTCGACTGCCCCCATGAAGTACTTCTGGGCGTCGCTGAGCTCCTCTCACAATCCGAGTTGGCCAATTTATCAAAGGCATGCCACGCCTTGCATAGCCTCGAGCCACTGCTCTATCCTGCTTTCACCTTCTCGTGGAGCAGGGAATTCCATCCGCCAATCACAAAGCTCCTCCTCTTGGTCCGAACATTGCTCGAAAAACCAGAGCTACGCAGCTTGGTCCGCAGCCTTGAATTTACTGGCTATGGTTATATCGATGAAATTGGCACGTGCGGCGGGTCAGATTGGACAGAACCAACACCAGATCCATCACCGGTTATCCCCTCGCTTCCTGTCGACAAGCTTACTTCTGCTATGGGAAGAACAGGTGCTTCTCAGCCCATTATGGACGATTGGAAAGTCAAAGTTGGGTCTGGAGATCCCGAAGCTGCAATGGCTGTTCTCATTTCTCTTCTTCCGAATTTGAAACGCCTTTGTGTCTCTGAAAACTGGAATGCAATAACACCCTTCCTTGAGGTCCTTTTCGACATATCTGTCTGCAGCCCGCGCCAGAGATCTTCCCAGTGCTCTCTCCCGGAGTGTGAGTTCTTACAGTACATAAGAAGTGAAGATAACATGTGGCCGTACAATGGCGACGACCGAGACGTACCGAGTAATACGTCAGCGGCTCTCTCAACATTTTACCTGCCTAATATACAGCATCTTGCCATTTCAATCGATAACCCGACCACATTTTCCTGGCCCTGTTCTTCATCCCCAAACCCAGAGTCTCTGACATCTTTGGAGATTTTTAGACTCCGTGAAAGCCACCTAGCTCCAATTCTATCGGTGACCAAGAATCTGAGGAAGCTACGGTACAATTGGTTTTACCGATCTGACGTCGACCCAGAAGTCAGTCGCCCCGTCGTCATGTTGGATGAAATGGCAACGGCTTTCCTCGAGGTCAGAGATTCGCTTGAAGAGCTGGTGGTCAATGCTCGAGCACCTCATTCTTGGGACGAGGTGGATGATCCTTACATTGACTTTCAAGGCTCGCTAACTCGGTTTTGTGGCATGCATAAGCTCAAGGCTTTGAAGATGCCTTGGAAATTTCTGGTTGGTTCCAATAGTCTCGCCAATCGGAGTATTGGATCCTCAATTCCGAAAAGTCTCGAACGTCTCAGGTTGATCGGGTTTGGGTCGTGGGATGAGGAGGAATATAGTTTCTTTAACCAGAAGATATATGAAGGGGTACACAAAGACAGAGATGAGGCAATGATCATGGCCCTGGAGGCAGAACTCGAAAGCGGTGCTCTGTCACATGCAAAGTCAGTCATAAGTATTTGCTTACCGGGACCTCAATTTTCGGGCGGGCTTTGTGCCTCTTGCAAGGATAGGATGATTGAACTTGGGGCTCGATTTAACTTAGAAATCGATGCGCGACCTTGTTATTTGGATAAAACAGACTTTTGGCCCTGAGCATTGACAAGGAGTACCCTACGGCTTGCAGTTTTACCAGTCCCTGTTTATTTAGCCAGTCACCTCAAAAGGCATGTTGGGTATAGTTTAACTACGTTAAGGTTAATCTCTTAAGACACCATGAGGCTTGTGGGGCCAATGTCTATAAAGGATTACCTGGAGTTATAGCTAAGATACAGCTAAGAAATGAGTGATCGATTCGAGGTGCTATCCAAGCTGTTCAAGGACATAGGTTTCAAACTCCAGGCTACAATAGAGAGCCAGATTTGACTATATTCTACTCTCCATCCCATATGATAAGATCTTGCGTACACATTTTTATCTGGCCCTGTCTTTGTAAACCTCCGGCAATCTTTTTAAGACTAAAACCTTTGGCTTGGACATTGGTGATATAATCAACCTCTTGATCATTGACTAGTAGATTGCAACCCCAGTGCATCTGGTACCTTATCAGTATGAAGAAAGGGAAGAATAACGCGAAAATAAGATATAGAAAAAAGTGGCCATACTTACTTTTCTTTCCGAAGTCTTTGGACATGGGGGGATGACGAAAAAGGTGCCATCCCGATTTTTAAAGACTGTCGTGACCCGCATCTTGGGAGTTCTTTCGGAAATGGGTTGCCTGTTTGTCATATAGTATTGATGAAATGCATTAACTTCGCCGCACTTTGCGTCATTGGTGTGATATTCGTTTGGGTCGCTGCCTGGGGCTCTGGGGGCCTGTGTTTTCCAGTATCTTGCGCAGCGATCAAGAGCCAACCCAACCGGGCTGGTTGGGTATTTGCCAATGAAGCCAGATTTTCCCTTCTGAGAGGAAGACAGGATGATCTTGTTTTCAAAGGCGAGGATAGTCATGACTCCAGGGATCCTTTTGTACTTCCCCGTTCCTTGGTCTGTTTCGAAATCATATTGCGCCATATCCTTCTCCATCTCCCCATATGCCACTTGTGCCATCATTCGTAGCTGCTCATTAGTAATGGTAGACACCGATTCCTTGAACTCAAGGTACGACGACCACAGGTATCGATGCGCCCACTCCTCGTGGGCCTTCTCCGTGTCCTCCTTGTCCACCAGAACTGCAAGTTCATAGTCGAGTCGGATCTTGAGCGGCCCTTTGGCATCGTGCTTGACATCCAGGTTGACAGCATGTATGACATGGCTAAGAAAGAAAATACAAACGAACAATAAACGAAGGGGTCCAGATAGTGGAGTCATTTTGGCGGCTTTGGCGACTTGAACAAAAGTATCTGACGACTCCGGGAAATCATATTAAGGGATACCACATGAATAAATACAGAACACACTCTTTGCCGCCAAGGGGCGATTCCTTTGCTACCAACTGAACCCTTGCTCCAACCGTGAATTCATGGGATCAAATTAGAACCCATAATTGCCATATCCTCGCTCATCAAACAGCGGGTATGTCGGAACGCAGCCACCATGATCGTGACACACATAACTGAGTAAAATTAAAGGCCCAAGACCATATTCCTTCATACCAACTGCCGAAAAGGCGATGCAAAAGTGCACTGCCTATCATTACCGCCGACCTTTGCGTACAGCCCCATCACGAGTTCGGTTGGGTCAATTACGGATACGCGCTGCGATAATAAATACATGGGAACCTAGTTGATTGTGCAGCCAATCGCGGCTCTAGGAGCCCACACTACGAGGTGGGCTTTGGTACGAGCTTTTACTAGAACCAACAGCCACAACCTACAACCAGGCGCTAACAAGGTGATGAAACATAGTTGTTGGTTCGACTTACCATTTTGTTGTGGCTTTTCTACAACAACTTATGGGTCATGCACGGTGCTCCTGTCGAGTTAAGAAATACCGACTAAATTTATCTCTCATGTGTTGGTTCTGACCCTGTTCACTTCATTTACATGTCACCGGATTAATCGTATGTCATCAGAAGACTGAAGGCCAGTGGGGCGCATTTCAGTAAATATCACCCAAATCTTACCTAAATTTATATGGAACTTTAGGCATTCCTTAGCAAATATGAGGTAAAACTGAGCCTTGCAACCCTAGGGAAGTTAAGAGATGGGTCATGCACGATGATCCTTTCGAGACAGGAAATGCCGAA
This sequence comes from Fusarium concolor, assembly GCA_013184415.1. Classification (NCBI taxonomy): domain Eukaryota; kingdom Fungi; phylum Ascomycota; class Sordariomycetes; order Hypocreales; family Nectriaceae; genus Fusarium; species Fusarium concolor. The sequence continues at coordinate 114,820 of JABCJY010000192.1, forward strand.
GATATTTATGCCTCATGTGTTGGTTCTTACCCTGTCCACTCCATCTACCTGTCGTCGGATCACTCGTATGAGCGCTTAGCCTCTCGGCCGGACTGAATCATGAGGCGATAGGGAAATCACACAGGATCAGGGGGACCCAACCTGTCGATCTGAATGGCATGGCCGAGGCGCAGATCCCAAAGCCTGGAGGGGTGAAACTGGCGTCTCCCTTTAGGACCAACAAGGCATACTCTTCATATTCTACCGACAGTACAAACTTTGGACATGCCGCAGTCTTGAACCTCTTAGCCAAGCACTTTGTATGTCGAACCATAGCTCTAAGTTGTGCGTTTGGTACTCGTTCTATGATGCATTTATCATACGTTCTGGCACTCTTGGCCACTTCTGGCCAAGTAATAGCCCGCCCTTCTTTTCTTGAACTTGGTTCTATGTCTATGAACAACCTCTTCGCCCGAGAGACAACCCAATCCTTCGATCCGGATGATTTGTCATTCATCAAAAGGGTTGCGGCTGTTGGAGACTCCTACTCGGCCGGAATTGGGGCTGGAGATGGCTTACACGGAGAAGGCGGTACGTGAGAAACTAACTTGCGAAGAGACCAGAGTTGATGAAGTTACAGATGAGAACTGTCGTCGATACGATCATTCCTACCCATATCTTCTCAATCAAGACGAGAGATTGGGTGATCCTAAGAACAGGAAGTTTCAATTCAAGTCTTGCTCAGGCGCAGTCATCAAGAATGTCATTGAAGACCAGCTTCCTGCGATAGATTCCGATCAACAGGTTCTGCTCCTCTCTGCTGGTACGTTATGTCATGCTATCCAAAGGGCCCAACTTAAACTTGTACAGGTGGCAATGACGCTGAGCTTGTCAACGTTTTAAACCAATGTGTCTATCAATGGTTTGCCGTGACCGATCAACAATCAACTGTCGGCAGGATCGCGGCGTTGAGAGGTGAGGATTGGGCCAAGAATTGGGATTGGACGGCCTCATCCAGAGGATGTTTAGGTCAACTTAAATACTCGAAGGATTTAATCAACAGCGACGAGTTTTCGAAGAGACTCGATTCTATGATCGAGGCTGCAAAGAAGAAGTTGTCATCAGAGTATGTCTCCTACCTATCACTTCATCAACCTGTCACTGACAATTTTCATTACAGCGGAATGATATACTACACCGGGTATATGAAATTCCATAGAGAACTCCTGTCCTTCGACTGACACTTCCAGGTATGCCAAGTTTTGGAGCACCGACTATGGGTCTGCTTGCGACAAAGTCTCATGGTCAACCTGGATATTTGTAAGTGTCGGCCAATTGTTTGATGGGCCTTGCTGACCTTTTACCCCTAGAAGAGCTACAACATCTGGCAACCGGCTGCGAGACTTGAAGAGCTGCGTCGACGGGAAATGAACAGATTGGTGGAAGCCATGAATGACAAGATAGTAAGTCCTTCAGAATCTGGCATTGTTTTTCAACCGCTAATATGTTTCTAAGGAAGCGGCTGTCAAGAGAGCTGGAGATAAAGTAACATTTATCAACTACGACGATCTTGTCGGTCACTTCAAGGGCAGATACTGCGAGGACGGTGTTGACGAAGCCGAGAAAGAGAGCAACTGGAGGTAAGATATGCAATGATAATATCTTGGACTTGGCTGATCTTCTTAGACCAGAGTTGATGTTCTATGAGCTCGACAGCTTGGACCCATGGGGAAAGAAACCATGGAAGCGAAGTGTTGTCGCTCATGACAATGGTTCATTCTCGGGCGACATGAACATGATGGCTCGGGCAGCTAAGTTTCTTGCCCCCGATGTGACATTTAGACAAGAACACAGGATCGAAGAGACATCTCAGATCCAGGGTCTCCAAAACGCAGCACAAGAGGGTCACACCGAGAAGATAGAGAATTATTTGCCAGACGGGTAAGATCAAGTCAAATCCAAGTTATTGCCTCCACTAACCTATCTTACAGTTACGGTCGTGTCTTTCATCCTCAGATCCTGCTTCACGAGATGATCGCTGGCCTCGTTCTTTTCCACATCTCAAACCACCGAATTGAAGAAAGCGGGAGGACTCCAGAACCAATGATTGATACATCCGTCGCTACCTGTTCCATTAATCCTAGTGGAAAGTATGTCTTGAAGTACAAGGAGACGAAGGCCGGAGAGGCCGTCAAAAAGGGCACCAAGCTTCGAATTCTCCCAGTCGGCGATTCAATCACAGTTGGCTATTTGAGTGATCGGAAGGGTGGTGATGGAAATGGCTATCGTGGCCAACTGAAGAAGGACTTGTCTGGTGAGCGAGAAGCACCCGAGTATTGTTGAAGAGATCCGACACTAACAGTCTAATTAGGAGATGAAGTTGTTTTCGCCGGAACAGAATCATCTGGCACTATGAAGAATGGAAACTATGTATGTGCGACATTTCATTGAAGGCGTCCTCAGCTAACTAGTAGACAGGCAGCTTGGTCTGGAAAGACAATCCAGTACATCTCTGATCATGTCGGGCCATCACTTGAACAACGCCCCAACATCATCCTTCTCGCAGCGGGCACCAACGACATGAACCCCAACCACGGCATCTCCAAAGAGGGCAACGACCCCAAGGAGGCTTCTGAGCGACTTGGCAAGTTGATCGACAAGATGGTCAAGGCATGCCCAGATGCAACTGTCCTGGTTGCTATGATCATTGACACCTGTGACAAGAGGCAGTCACCTGCGACGCAGGAGTTTCAGAAACTCGTTCCTGGTGTTGTCAAGTCACGTCGCGATGATGGCCAGCATGTCTTGGCGGTGGACTTTACCAGCTTCAAGACCAGTGATCTCCAAGACTGCATTCATCCTACCAATGATGGATACAAGCTTATGGGCGATTATTGGTACAGCTTCATTCATCAGATCCCCAGCAGTTGGATCAAGAAGCCTGTCGGTCCAGATCCTAAGGGCAGCAGTGGCAGCGATGGTAATAACGGCGGTATCGACAAGAGCATTCCAGCTCCAGACTGGGGTAAGAGTCCTGTTCAAGTCACGTCCAAGGAGACAGTAGCGGATGCAGCCAAGTATGCCACTGGTGGAAAGGACAAGCCTACGACTTGTAACGGAAACCCTTGGTACAAAGGAACGGGTAAGATTGCTCTGGGTGGTGTCGGTAAGAATGGAGACTGGCAATATCACAAGAACTGGGTATCTGAAGGCCAAGTCGCCGAAGGGCTCGGCTTGGATAACCGCTATGTCAGGCTTCACGACATGAATGGTGATGGCAAAGCAGGTATGTTCACCGTTGGGTCTTATATATGAGCTCAGGGTTGATCATCTCTAGACTACGTTTGGATTCATCCCGAAACTGGAGAAATTCGCTGCTGGCTCAACAATCTCCCCAAACCTTGGTCGAAGGCCGGAACCAACAACAGTATCATCGGAAGCGGTGTTGGTCCAGCAAAGTACATTTATCTGGCGGTAAGTCTTTTTATGATCTACTAGTCAAACAAAACTAACGTGTTAACAGGACATGAACGGCGATGGGGTAAGTGGACCGTCCGGGGGGGAGAGACTTTTGCTAACGCGTGCTCTAGATGGATGATTATCTCGTCGTTGATCCTGACAACGGCTCTGTTCGCGTATGGTGGAACTATGGACCTGACGAGGGCTGGGCCAATGGATGGAAATTCGTTCCTGGTGGCGAGATTGCTTCTGGCGTGCCTCATGCGAACCTCGAGACACTGCGATTCCCAGACATCAACGGTGATGGCCGTGCTGACTATGTTTACATCGGTGAAGGTGGCTCGTTGAAGCATCATATGAACACCGGATCCGTTGGAGGACGCGACGTTCTCTTCCATGCTATGGGTGGCATTGCTACGGGTGCCGTCAGCGATATCTCTAAGCTGGTGTTTGCTGATATGAATGGCGATGGCCGCGATGACTATCTTATCTGGGATGAGGACGGAGGCTTGACAGGGTTCCTGAACCAGCCAACCAACAGAGAAGGCGTTCCTCTCTATGTCAACCAAGGCCCTGCCAAGACAATCGCAGATGGGATCAAGAAGAAGCCAAGCACTATTCGACTGGCGGACATGGATGGCGACGGGAAGGACGACTATGTCTACGTTGGCGACCACGGTGCACTCTCGGTATGGTACAACCGGGGCACTACGGACGACTCCATGGCGATTGATGGACTTCGCTTTGCTGATCTGGATGGTGACGGAGTAAGTGACGATTACTACTGGCCAGAGTTGCCAAACTGACGACTGTACTTCAGGTGGACGACTATGTCTGGCTTGATCCCAAAACCGGTGCCGCTACTGTCTAGTAAGTCATACTTATACCGATCTCTTCGAACTCCGCTAACGCGCCTTTCAGTCTCAATGCTGGAGTTGACGATGGAGACTCTCTTGGATGGGCGTGGAAACCACTTAATGGTGGAAAGCCTTTGGGCAATGGCAGCCCACTCGCTGGCGGAAAAACGCCAGCAAGTCAAGTTGTCTTCGGCGACATTGATGGGTTAGTGTTTCTCCATTCGATGGGCCTAGCTCTTTGACTGACTTTTCTCAGCGACGGTATAGATGATTACCTCGTCCTGGATCCCAAGACAGGCGAATTGGAGGTAGCTTTCACACAAGGCAAACAAAATGACTGGAAATTTCTGTTTTCCGGCACAATCGCGACTGGTCTTGGACCGGGGCATCGAGTTCGCATTGCGGACATTGATGGAGATGGGGTAAGTTGCGGGAACTTGACAAGGATGCAATTGGCCTGCTAACAACTCTTTTTAGCGCGATGACTACATTTATCTCAAGGATAACGGCGGCACCACTATTTATCGCAATATCTGGAGTCCCCTTAAGGGCCTCGATGATAAGTATGCTCCAATGCCGGACGCAGACGCTTCAGGTATCAACCAATCTCCCGACGAGATCGACTTCATTGACCTCAACGGTGATGGAAAAGCCGATTACGTCTGGACTAGCCGGCTCGACGGGCGCGTCAAGGTTTGGTACAACGACTATCCCAACAAGCCCACCTGGCGAGAGGCTGGAGAGATCGCAGGAGGTGTTGGAACATCCGGAGCCAACGTCCGCTATGCAAAACTCCAAGGAACCGGCCGTGAAGATTACGTTGCCGTGGACCCTGGTACTGGAGCCATCGCAGCGTGGCTCAACGGCTGCGGTGATTATGACACTTCTAAGAAGAAGAACAAGGCTACCATCATTCAACAAGTAGTTGGTAAAAAGGGAAATGGACCATGGGAAATCTTGGAGAATCCTTCAGGTAAGGACTTGGGTCCCAGCTACTGTTACAACAAGAAAGATTCGCGTGGAGGTCAAGAGAAGCTGAAGGGTGAACCCGATGATGGTGAGTATCCTATCAGCATTGCCACGATCGAAAAGCTGCATGGTCATACGTGCTTTTACGCTGGCGGCTCGGACAGACTGGGTAAGCTTGTTTGCGATGGGGCCAGTAATATTCGATGTTACAAACACCCGGGACATGGAAAGGACAACGTGTGCAAGGGGAGGATTTGGAAGTTCATTGCCTATTGCGAGTGGTAGACCTTCATTCATTCTTATACTTTTACTTAGCTTGTATTCTATACAAGGGACATGTATATCTTTATGGTGTTTTCTTAGCCCCCAAACTTTCGTAAACTCGAACATGTTAACGCGGGCATTCTTCTATGATCCGCATTTGTGACTCTTGATAGGCCGGTTTTGGGAACGAGCACAGGAAAGCGCTTGCGTAAGAGTCACGTCTCTTTATAGTCATAGAATATCAATGGAATTTCCTTTCATATCTCTCACACTATGTTTTATCCACATTCATCATGTGTCTAGCCCTACTCGTGTTTACGCCTCTCCGGAAGTTGACAGGGGGGAAGCTTCCTGCATGTGATGCGCCTCCATCTTGTAACCCTTGAACTTCCTAGCCGACAATCTTATATCAAACATGTGGTCGATCTCAATCGCACTTCTTCCCTTCATCTCAGGAATAAAGAGCCAGCTCAGAACAGCGCTAATAAGAGAAAGTGCGCAGAAGACAAATGCGGTCTTCGCTCCAAGGGCCGCCTTATCTCGACTATACAAGAGAGGCATAACAATTGCCAGCGTAATGGATACAGCCTTCTCGGCGGTACCGCTCAACCCTTGAGTCAAAGAACGCAATTGAAGAGAACTGGTCTCTCCCAAGATGGCAAAGGATGCAGGCCAAGCACCGAGACCACAGATGATAATGACGGAGATCATGAGTCCTGCTGCTACCCAAGCAAGGGTTTCGCTGTGCCAGAATCCAGTGATACCCATGGCTCCCCATAGACCTGCGGCGATTGTTAGGGAGGGTATGGTCATGTTTCGACGGCCAGTGCGTGAAAGGAGATAGAAGCCAATTCCGTTGCCGAGCATGCCTGCAACAACGCCAGCAGCCATTACCATCATGGCAGGAGTCGATTTGAGTCCCAGTGTTACGAGGAAAACACTGGCGCTGGACAGAAGCTCCAAACCAAAGCAAGCAGGCAAGAGAGTAGCCAGTGTGACGATCATAGTTCGTCGAAGGTTTATGCCTTTGAGACAAGTCCAATACGTCGCGGATCCTGTTAAGCTCTCTTCCTCTTGGATCGTAGCGCGAATTCGTTCGATTTGCATGTAAGGGCTGACTTTTGGAGAAAAAAGTCGTGTTGCTGATCTGAGAGCTCGTGCCTCCTGACCCTTTCTGATCAAATGGGCTGGACTTTCAGGCATGAGGAAGGAGAGTATAAAGGGACCGAGTGCGAGAATCCATTGTGATGCAAAAGCACCAAGATAGCCATTGCTTCCTTTGATTTGGTTGACGTATAACAGCACGAGCAAACCAACGAGTTGACCAAGCAATGTGAAGACGGGGAAAAGAGCCATCGCTGGTCCACGCAGGGCTGTAGGCGTGTTCTCAGACACCCAAGTAATTAAAGTCGTCTTGTTTATACCAACAGTAAAGGCTTGGATTGTCAAACCAGCAGTGAGCATCATGCGCTTCGAATCCAGGGTGGCGGGCAGATGAGAGAAGAAGAGGAGCGCAATAGAAAGGATAGATATAAGGGTTCCGATCAAAAGCGAGAGTTTGCGCCCAATCTTGTCCTGCAACCAACCGCCCAACAAACCACCGACTGCTGCACCAGCGGGCGGAAGACCCATCCACAGAGAAAGCCAGTTTCCTGGGATGTCCATCTGACCCTTGATCTTTTCACCGTAATCTGCCTTGAAGGTATCGACGCTGACGACTGCTCCGACAATAACAGTATCGTAACCCCACCCGATAACGGGGATGGCCATGGCGAAGCAGTAGCCAGCGATTTTGGGGTATTTCTTCAATGCCTGGCGCAGCGGCATTTGAGCATCATCATCGTCTTGAGAGGGTCTGCTTTGCTTTGATGTCGAGTCTTGTAGTTTTAGCTGGGATGTGTAGGGGTTGTATTCTGTGATATCTTCGTCTTCTTGTGGGACTGTTTGCCAGGTTCTTGTCATTTGAAACTCATTGTAGCTTGGCTGGATTGAATCAGGCGCCCGAGGGTCACTATCGCGGCGGTCGTGATAGCTCATGGTGGTGGTGGGTGGTTGGTTGGTTAAATTAGCGAAAATAGCCGTGGGCCGAAATGAACTGGCTTGGAATGAACAATTGAGTGAATGTGAATGCTTTTGAAGAATGAAAATGCAAAAGACGAGGCGAGACAGTCAGCATTTTTAAGACGTCGATCCTACATCTCAGACCTCGCATCTCATATGAGGGGCCCTCGGACTTGGTTTGGTTTCTGCCCTACGGACGTTGATCGCGGTCTAACAATATCTCTCAGCATGAATCCTTCAGCGCCGATGATACTCTAATTCGACCATGAGCCAATCGTTTTGGTAGAAATGGGGCTGAAACAAGGCGCAGTCAGCACAGGTGGAGATGTGTGAATCCGACGGACCTCGGACTTGAGTAAGCGCTACGATCCGAGCAAGTACAGCGAGGCTGGGTGAGCTGAAGGATTGTTTCAATAAGAGAATAATGATCCTAATAATACTAATTTGATAAAGGAAAAGGCAAGCCGTACGGAGTAAATGTCTAGGTAGCAATTCTTGGCTTCACATGTGCGATACTGATCAGCTCGCCTCTTCATGCTGTGCCGCAAAGACGCTGTCATCACTAAGAAGCAGGGATCTTAGATAAGCTAATTAAAAGAACGATGATGGCCCCATTTCTGACATGGACATGACAATCCAAGAATAAGCTAATAATTAAACTGGCAGGCATTTCCTTCAATTGCCGCTCACTGGTTCTTCTTAGTGAAACTGACTACCAGAACCTGTGGGACTGAACCCTATGAGGCTTATTTATCTCCGTCGGACTAAGAAATCTGACATGCATTCATCCTTCAACATTTCGCGGGGTTGGTCTTGCGAAATTCGCATTGCTGGAGCGAAATCCGCCTCTCGGGTAAGCTTGGCGATAATGAAGGCTATACAAAGGTGCTAATGGCACTTGGAGAAAGGGCAGGAAATCATCATGCACGTCATTTGTATAAAGATTGGTTTATCACTTTCGTGAAGAACACTTTTGGCCATCATCCATTGAACCGTATCTTACATTCTGTTAATTTCCCCACTACGTTGGTGTCGATACATTATTCTTTTCCATTGTTGTGACCGACCGAAACAAAAATCGTGGATCTGAGAATGACCCAACTCACGATGGACAAGTCAAATGCGAAGCCAATATGCCAGATAATCACACCAGTCGGTATGCTAGGCTATGGCTTCGACGAAAAGCTCACTCACTACGAACTCTCTCGCCTCGTGCCGAACGACATCCCAACAGCCATAATTCTGGACTCAGGATCGACAGATAGCGGGCCACAGAAACTCGCACTAGGATCCATGTCGTGCCCACGGTCTGCTTATGCTAAGGATCTTGCTAGGCTGCTCCGACTTGTTCGTACGTTTCGAGTACCGCTGATATTTGGATCCGCTGGCGGTGATGGCACCGATGAGCATGTCAAGATCATGGAGGAGATTGTTGAAGAAATCGCGGCTGAAGAAGAAAACAAGTCAGTTATTGCACCCCACCTAACCGCGTTTGCTAACATTACCAGGGACTATTCTTTCAACACGATATCCTTATTCTCCAGCATCAACAAAGAAACTATTCTCGAGCGATTTGAACAAGGCCGTTTAACTGGCTGCGGTCCCTGTGTTCCTCCCGCCGCAGAATCCGAAATCGAAGCATCCCTCCGAGTCGTCGCGCAAATGGGGTACGAACCCTTCCTCGACGCCATGAACGCCAGCCCCGATTTCGACATCATAATCGGCGGTAGAGCTTACGACCCATCTCCATATGTTGCATACTGCATGTATCAACTGATGCGCCAGACAAAAGATCTCAGCACGGATGACTTGCACTCTCGTTTAGGAGGATTTTATCACATGGGCAAGATTCTAGAATGTGGGGGTCAATGCTCACTGCCGAAATCCCATGGCGCAGTTGCTACTGTGTATGAAAACGGTTTGTTTGATGTTCGACCAACGGATCCTAACTCGATATGTACACCCCTATCTGTCGCCGCACATACACTGTATGAGAACACGAGACCTGATATCCTCCGAGGCCCGGGCGGTTCACTCCATCTCCAAGACTCCAAGTATGAGCAACTGTCTGATGGGAAATCCGTAAGGGTTAGTGGCAGTGTATACCGCTCATCAAAAGAAGACGGCAAGCCATATCAGCTTAAACTTGAAGCTGCGCGTCTCGTTGGGTATCGCTCCATGTTCATGGGCAGTGTTAAAGATCGTATGAACCCACCCCGTCAAGCACAGATCGTTTCTAACGTGTACAGATATCCTCGTCTCTCAGATCGATAAGCTTCTCACACGCGTCAAAGCCTATGTTGACCAGCAACACCCCGATATCGCAGGCCAATGGGAGCTGGACTTTCACGTCTATGGGAAAGATCAGCATACTCCAACCGGACCGGGACAGCTTTTTATTGTGGCAGAGGCACTTGCACCGACACAGTTACTCGCTAATAGCGTCGCATCCAAAGCAAGAGTTGGCATGATTGTAAGTTCTCGGGTCAAGTCTGCAACAGCACTAACATTTAGAAGCATGCGCCTTATCCAGGTCAGAAGGCCACCGCGGGGAACTTTGGCTTTGGTCTTGGTGGTCTTATGGAGATTGAGCTCGGGCCATGTGCTGAGTTCTCTTTGTATCATCTCATGGAGTTAGAACCAAGTGAGGAGCGGCTGTCTTTAGGTGATGATGATGGATCGTGTACGAGACTTGACGGTCCTTTGCTCCGAGGAACTATCTCGAGAATTGGGAAAGGATCCCGGAATATTACCAATGGACACTTTACCGCGCCAGAGCCTAACATCGAGCCTCCGAGAGTGAGCGCCAGCCCACAAAAGGACGAACAGAACCTCTCCAGTCAAATCGCCCAGAATCCGCAAACGCTATCGGATCTATGCCGCATTGTCCGATCCAAGAACGCCGGTCCCTATGAGATAACCATAGACGCCATCTTCTCCTCCCAAGAAACCTATCAAGCGGTCAAGACTTCAGGCCTCCTCTCAGCCAATAACGTCGCAAATGCCCTCGGCATCGCTGAAGAGGACATCATCTGGATTGGCTTCTTTGACCCCGCCATATCCTTCAAAGTAACCATCCCTAGAATCCGTTCAGGGCAGAGAAAGTCAGCTGGAGGCTTCATGGAAAGCGACATCCACGGTTCGCAAGAGCACATGGGACTTGCGAGTCTGAAGCTTCCCACAGGGTTCGGCATTTAGCCTTTACCAATTCATTGGGTAATCACCCTCAAGTGTCGTCGGATCAAACTGGAGCAAACTCGTATACGGATCACTCCAGAAATTCCTTAGTAACTCCGGATGATTCGTCAGGCCTGAATGGTCCTGCACTGTCTCTGGTGGAGCTATTTGTTGCTGTACATTTCCATCACCATCCTCAACACCGACAGGCTTTCCGCGAATTTTTCCCGCTGTGTTCACAGCATCAAACATGAGCGAGACACCCATCCGATGATTCAGCACCAACTTTGTTTTACTGTCATCGCTCGACCTTTCTCTCCCCAGTGCTTCAAAAACACTTGAACTCCGGCCAAACTCATCTCTTGGATCGATCGTACAAGCTCGGCAAAGATGTTGCGTCATTGCAACGTGGTTTGCGACAACTTGTCTCTCCTCGGGGCTATCTGAGCTCTGTCGGATGAAGAATTTCAGGAGAAATATTGTTGCGAAGGCAAGACATCTGTGGCGGTCTTTTGGTTGACACCTTTCGCGCCGGATAACGCTGGTATCTTCTGGACTAATTGGGCTGTTGCGAATGGCTCGGGTTCCGATGTCCACTATTCTTAGTGCGATATCTCGAGCTGTTCGTAGCAGAATCTGTCGGGAGGATGAATTTGCTGAGACTTTCGTGATTAAAAGGGTGTATATATGTATTTTGGCGTCTAGGATAGCATATTCCACGATGTTTTTCGCTTCATCACCAGGTGGCATTTCGTTCTTAAGAGCATCAAGCTCAGTGTCGAATAGTCGAAGAAACGAGGAACTTGTGCCGTCTGCCAATTCATGGTTGAGTAAGGATGTGAATTTCGCGACTACCAGTTGTATGCGGACTTCGATGGCGAATGCTGGTGGTACTGTTTGTCTTTTTAGAAATGCATGTATGGAAGAAAAGTCTAAATCGGATTCGATAGGACAGGGAAGGCCCAAATGGAGACTCAGTCTGTGTATATTAGTAAGTATAAAGTTGTTTTTCATGGATTAACTCACGAAGTCGATACGCTGAAGCAAGACAACCAGGTGTTGATTCTTGATCGAATACTTCCTGACGTGACTCCAATAACACGAAGAGAAGGGATTGTCTGCTGACGATCAAGACTCAGATATCGAGCAGCTTGGATAGCGACGCCGCAATAAAGCCAGCTTGGTTCTTTCCATTGCTTCTCAGTGGGCAGAGGCCAATTGCAGAGGAGAAGCAAAGCCTGTACTTTACACAGAGGCAGTGGGGCGTCAATAAGAGTCTCTTGGACGAGTTTTTCATAAGGGCCTCGGAGCATCTGGAACAAGGCAATGTTGTGTTGCTCAGGCAAGCGACACAAGACGATTGTGACGATCGTCCAGAAGAGAAAAGGTTGAGTCTCATATGCTGCCTGGATTGAGAGAGATCCGACAACTGGGAGCCGCGGTCGCATATACTCGGCATATCTGAGAGTCAATTAGCAACTGCGGTGTAAGTAGGAAATATACATACACCATGAAGGCCTCGGATGCAACGGTAGATTCAATAGTCACGCCATTCAAGCTCACAGTGAAAGGCAAGAGTTGGAAGTCATCTACACCTTCATCTTGAGCCGACGATGAACTGCTTTCCGCTGTCGAGTTCGTTCTAGTCGTTGGGTGGTCTTCAGCGCGATTAGTTTGATTCCGCAGTTCCTGAAGCTCCTTGCTCATAGCCTCCAATCGCCTACCAATGGTCAGCTCAGCTCCAATTCGGTGGCGTCTGTGCATACTTCCTAGCTGGGGTTCTCTTAAAAGTGGCGTCCACGGTGCAGAACAAATGTCTTGCATGGCACCGCGAGCAAGGATCTGGGAATCTTTCCTTGGAATCACATCGTAACTTGACATGTCAGCTCTGATCCGGAATGCCGGAAACATTGTTATAGGAATTATTGATTGGTGGTACCTTTGCTTGTTTACACTCGGTACACGCCTTAACAGGCCGTGGGGCCAGGTTGCTCTGGGACATGAGAAGGAATGCTTAGCGATTCAATTGGGGACATTGGCTTGGGGTCGCGTCGTTTTAATATGTAAGCCCAGGACGCCTTGAGGAGATTATCGTACTGTTAGGTGTCTTGTTCCTACTAGACGCATATCGATAGCCTTATAAGCCCCGGCGTTCAGCTAATGGGTTTGGCGGATAACCCGGATCTAGCCGGAAATAAGCGTCTAAGCCAATCTATTTTTATCTCACCAGCATTTGCACCGCGGCCAAGCTTACCCTACAACCTCAAATCTCTTCGACAATATAGGCTGATATCTGCTACAGAATCGCTAAAATGATATAACTTTAGGTAAGGTTTAGGTAGTTTCTATGATTCTTTAGGGCCCACAAGTTCAGCCATTTTCATCCAGGGTGTAATGAGCATTCTGGCCCCTCACCTTAGTCAAATCGTAACTGCCCGTTTGTTATGGTGATACCATGTTGAAGGACGCTATCAGCGGACTAGAAACCTGGGAGAACCCTTCAGTCCCCATGTTCGAAATTGATGGTCAGGTCTAAGTAGCATGGTGTGGGGCACATATATTGGGGGAGATGCCAACGTTCTTTTCCAGTTCGTCTGTCGCTGGTTTCCAGCATGCCCTGGCTCAAGGGTCCTTACGAGTTCAAATGACATTGCCAACTCGCTGAGTAACCTTGTGAAGGTTCCTTACCACAAATAAGCCCTAAGACAGGAGGACCAGACCCATCAGTGTCGATTCTCGCGAGGAGTTTGGGAACTGTCTTTCTTACTGGCAAGTCCATAATCAAGACAGACGCCGAGTCGTCCCTGAGCAGGATGTTGAGTATGGGTACTCATGGCTCAGAGCAAAGAAAAGTAGCATATTAATGGAAAACTAAGGAACGAACACATTCTCAGCAGTGGTAGCAGCAGCAGCAGAAGCAGTCGCTGTAAGCCAGAGGAAAATGATTTAAACTAGTGGAGTTCAGGTGAGACTTGTGAGGCGTCAGCCCCGATATTTTAACTATGGCGTCCTCGTTATATGAGCCTGGAAGGTGTATGCACTCCGGGAAAGGGCTGGCATATGAATCCGGATCTCAGCGCATCCGCTCGGCACAGGCGCTACAGGGTTCTTCGACTACATCACCTCTTCTCTGGATGAGGAGGGCGTTCACACATGAGTCCCTCATGTTTGTGATATCTTTCCAGTGCCTCCGGACTTTCAAGAAGACCATGGGATGACTAGTATAGTTCCTGGAATTTGCACCATTAGTTACATAAGGTACCCTACAACCTCGAAATCTCTTTCGACGGTGCAAGGCTTGCAAGGCTGATATCCGCTAAGGGATATTTAAAATTAAATAAGTTTAGGTAATGGTTAGGTAGTTCCTGTAATTTCTTAGGGCAACCGGGACTGAGTGGCCGATTAATATACATGAATGCTAATATTATTGAAGTGTATGCTCAGAATATCTACAACTCCCCAAGTCATACAACTAGCGATGTGCTGCCTCTTAATCACTAGTGCTATAGTAGTGATTCACGTCCGGATTCGTGCTCTCACTTCCATATGCACTGCCTCCATAGTTAAGATACCCCTGTGAGTATGGCGCAGCTGGGAACTTGCCCTTAATCTGCTCCGCGTCACCAAATACCCAAACAGTAGCCATGCCCATAACCTGATGCTGGAGAACATGGCAATGCATCATCCAAGCTCCAATATTCTCCTCGGTAATTCGAATTCTCCATGCTCTCCAACCAGCAGTGTTGTGGGGAACGCCTTTGACTGCATATCGATATAAGTTGGTCGTATCGCGAAGAACTGGTGTGAAGTTCTTGAAACGCTTCTCGTTTTCTTGGGCGTCATATGTACCATTTCCACTGCCCAAATCATAGACGTGGTAGCCGTGGATATGCATGGGATGGAAGTCCCAGCCTCCTGTAGGGCCGTTGTTGTTCTGCCATACGATATCCAGCACCTCACCAACCTTGGCGGGGAAAGCTTTGGTCTCGGGGTCAAAGCCATGGTGTTCCAAAGCGAGCTCGTAATTGGGAGTTTTGCCTGTTTCGTAGACCTGAATGAGGTAAGGAACTTGGTTATGCTCTGCTTGGACGCTTTCTTTCCACGGGAGGCCATTTTGACTAACATGTCTCGTCAATAACAAAATGCGAGAAATTAGATGGGGGAGACTTACGCCCAGGCAACTGTACCATTCAAAGTTCCGTTCTCGTATTGTCCAGTGGTGAGAATCTGATTAATTTGGATGGTCACAGTTCTCGTAACCTCAGACAAGCGAGGGAATGCTTTGTTGTTTTCCTCTGAAAGTCCCTGAAGGGTGTACTCAAGATAGTCGTAGGTTTTGTTTGGCAGCACAACCGGTGAAGTCTTAGGGAGTGTCTTTGGCAGTTCTAGTGCCTTGGGGCATCGATACTTGAGCAAAGCGTACCCGTTGATCTGCGCAGGTCGGTCGCGGCTCTCATATCGGACCCAAAACTGCGACTTTCCTCCGTGGCAGACATCCTTTGCAGACTTTGTTTTCAAAAGGTAACTGTAGCGTTGGCCAGACGAAACCTGAACGTGATCCACAGAGGCAGGCTTGGTGTATGAACCATCGGCTTCAATCACAGTCAGGTTATCATGATCATCAATGCCGAGTTTGATCATGGAAAGCGCAGTCGCACTGATGAATCGCATGCGATATTTCTTTCCCGGATCGACCTCGATGACATGAGGTTGGCAGCTCTTGTCCGACGCAGCATCGAAACTCTGATTACCAGTGTTGCCATTCAGTGTAATGGCTTGAGGCTCACCAGACCACTTAAATGGATCCGCGAGTAATCCAGCCTCGATTGTATCGTCTTCCGCGGCGTAGTTATCGCCCACAATAAGAGGAATATCTCCATCGTATTTATATCGTGGCTTCCCGGCGTCCCTGACGATCAGAACTCCATTTGCAGTCAAGCTCTGAAATCCGACGTGAGAGTGATAAAAGTAAGATCCTGCGTCTCCCTTCTCGGGTCTAATCTCGTAGTCGAAGAAATGGTTGGCGGGGATGGGCCATTGACTGACGAGAGGAGTACCGTCGGAAAAAGGAGCGGCTCGTTGGCTGATGCCATGCCAGTGCTGCTAGTGTCAGCTGATGCATAAGCGAATACGCTATATTTGGACTCACGACTGTGAGGTTCTGGTCTGGAACGTGATTGTAAACTCGGATCCAAGTTGTTTCTCCTTCCTTGAGGTGCAGAGTTGGTCCGGGATATGTGCCGTTGAAAACAACAGAGGATCTGGACTTGCAATTGACTTTGATGTCTTTGACAGTGGCCTCTAGTACGTAATCAGGCGTGAAGCTCTGGTCGTGGACTTTGCATTTGGCAGCTGCCAAAGCCAGTAACGACAACAGAGGCAAGATACTGAATATCATCTTGTCTAATGGTGATATATTTGATCAAACTAGAAGATGGCGCGGGCGACAAATGTCTTAATATATTTCTCAGGATAATCGGTATGCATTGGGGGCTAAGCAACGAGACCCAACAAGCTTTCAGCACAGGTCACTGCGAAGTGAGCACTAAACAAGGTCTCACCAACAACAAAGGGGCTAGCGAATTGCCAAACTAAGCGTGGTATGGCAGAAAATGACGTCCGCGACAGTGAGACAGCTGTGCTATTTGGTAATAAGCGGGTATCAAGCCAAGATTACACGTGAATTAACCTGGGTTCTGTCAGCGGTCTCCAGTTACCGTTGTGAATACGCCTGATGAGGGGCGCTCAATTTGGCTTGTTTTGGTTAGTGGAGGATTGACACGTTGTTTTTTTGGGGGCTGAAGGTTTTATCTAGGCGCTATCTTAGCATCTGCCGACCATGATTGACTTTGCAGTGTTGCACATTTATTGGCGTACGCGGAAGGAGGTTTCAATTGCCCCGCTTCAGTTAATTACAGCCTGCAGATCTGCATGACGGTTATTTCGGGGTCAACGGAGTGGAAAGCTTGGTTCACCATGTGAACTCTATTGTTGATTGGCACACGATGTGTTGAAAATCTTCGAGAAGGGCTATGTATTTCTACGCCGCTAGACCGACTGAATATCCCCTTTTAGAAGAAAGATGATTCTTCGTCGCCATCAAGTCTGGCGATAACCTCCAGGCGAAAACTCCACATTGCAAGCGCTTCATACAGTCCCTCGTGATAACCATATCCTTCCGCTGATCGTTGAACGATATCGATTCTGGAATAAGTCGCGGGCACTTCCGTTTGCGCGCGTTGAAGGGAAGGTCTGTCGTCCAAGTGATTATTAGCTCGAGAGTCCAGTCCATGGAGATTTGGTATATTTACCTAAGTGCTACACCCAAATAAGAGGGAGCAATCCCAAGCGGCCGGATTATGAATAGCTCTTCTGCCGCAGCTGATGGTTTTCGGTGCCGATATCAGTTCAGACGAAGGAAAGGCTGCTCTCCGGCCACTTGGTCCGGCTCTGAGTGCAGTGCTGCGACAAAGGGATCATCGTGTTCGTCATTCCTTGCAACCGAGAGACGCGCCTCTGTAACAAATAGGCGGACGTCGAAGTAGTGGAACATCTTGTCGAGGTGTTCTTCGGTAACGATGCAATGTCCAACGTGAGTCCCAAGAGGAGTCTTAACAGGAGTGCGCTGCTTCCTCACAGCAAGCCACAGCAACGCGATCTGCGCTTCTCCTTTTATCGCCTTTCGCCCGGCTTCGGATTTCACGTTCGTGACAAGTAGGACGATGAGCTTGCGAAAGGAGACTAACCATCTCAGACCCATGAATGGAGGTGATACAGGGCCCAACTAGGTCCAGGGCATTTCACCGAGAAGTTGCTCTATGTTCCTGCACAAGATTGTCTCCGGCTCGTGTTCACGATCGAGGTGGATGTTGAAGGGCGGTGGCTGCGTATAGGGGACGGCGGCGGCGGGAGCTTTGCCTTTTTCGACCCTCATGGCGGATTTCTGAGAAGTGATGGAAACCTGAGGTATTTTGGTTGGGATGATAAGTTGACGTTAAGGGGAGATGAAGAGAGGGAAGACAAGCAGGTATGAGGTTTGCCCGCGATAGTAACAATGACGTCAGAGTAGCGGTAACCTGGTCAACTTTGGGAGTAGGAACTACCTATCAGTTATTCACAGATGGATTAAATCAGTAGTCGCAACGGAATTACGACGCCTCAAAACATGCAGTGAGATGAGAGATCAACCTTTGGCGTCCAATGCTTGCTGATATCTCTTTAGATCTCGTGAGGCTTGTAGGTTCTGAATAAGAGCGTGTAGTGCGGCGGGCAGGGGGTTGTTGATTGAACTACCTAAATCTTACCTAAACTTATACATCTTTAGGTAATACATAACGGATATTAGCCCTAACTTATTGTAACAATCTTATAACGTCGAAAAACCAGGGTTGGAAATCTGAGTCAGCATTAATGCAGACATGCAGAGATCATCCAGGAAACCCTTGTCTTTGATGTCATGCATGGCGCATACTGACAAACTTAACCGTAGCTTAGCATTATCGTAATTCATTGTTTCTGTGAAGCTCTTTTTATAGCTCAAGTAATCAAGAAGTCCCCAATCGCACAAGACCTTTTCAAGGTGAAATTCTGCTTTTTAGAGGTCATTGGCAGCCGTAGAGAGCAGGCTTCTAACCCCGCGTTGGAGCCGGATGAGGAAATAGCTTATCGGCGTTGGAAGAGCCTTTACTCAACCGGGAAGCTGAAGGATCCTGGTTGTAGAGAGGCACAGCAAAGTGTCACCACTGATTGTGCTTACGCGCCCTTCGATCACGCCCTTCATGTGATTGGGCTGCCCTTATGAATAACGTCCATCTACCCTCAGATATATATCTTTCTCATTGATCTCTTTAATCCCTTCATAGAAAAATATCCCAGACTCTCAAAAAAAAATTCAATTGTTGAGATTCCTGTTAATATTAACATGGCAACAAATACAATCTCTGAGTCCATCACGACTCCAAGTCCAGCTCTTTCACGGCGGCAGGATGATGAAATCGAAATGTCTTCCATCAGCCAAAACTCTCTCAACGCCGCGAATAACAGCACCGAGAATGAAGAAGAGGCACCAGACCACGCTACAAGTGCGATCCCCGATGGTGGATATGGCTGGACAATTGTTGCATCATGCTTCGTCCTCCTGTTCTGGATCAACGGATACACCACTGCATGGGGAGTCTTGCAAGCCGCCGTCGTTCAGTCACCTCGGTTACATACCAACATTCGTACTATCACCTTTGTTGGAAGTTTGTATATGGCCTGTATGGTCGCCTTTGGGCTCATATCAGTTAGATTGTCACGAGAATTTGGTATTCGAGTTACCAGCCTTGCAGCGACTGTTTTCTTTGGAACAGGCTTAATAATCACCAGCTTCACGCTCGAACATCTGGCAGGTCTTTTCTGTATCGCAGGCTTGCTTGTCGGTCTGTCGACCTCGTTGCTGTACACTGCTACCAACACCATGCCGACTCAATGGTTCAGTCGCAAGCTTGGTACAGCAAATGGTATCGTCAAAGCTGGAGGTGGCGTTGGAGCCACTGTTCTTCCTTTGGCGACTCAGGCTATGATCGATAAGGTTGGACTTCAGTGGACGTTTCGAATCCTCGGTGCTTCCATCCTCGCCACTGGCATCCCTTGCGCTCTATTTCTTAAAGAGCGTACTCGTGGTGGTGCAACATCGAGATTCGACTGGTCACAGCTGAAGAGTATGCCTTTCCTGACGTTGACCATGTCGGGTGCCGTTGGAGTGTTTGCACTTTTTGTGCCTCCCTTTTTCTTACCCGTCTTCGCAAGGTCAATTGGTCTCTCGGCGTCTACAGGTGCTGGCCTTGTTGCAGGCTTCGGTGCCTCGACAGCTGTTGGTCGACTTGCTGGTGGTTGGATATGCGATAGAATTGGGGCATTTAACTCACTCGCTCTTGCAGCTTTCATCAACAGCTTGAGTATGCTGGCTATCTGGCCTGTGAGCTCATCACTTCCTCCTCTTTTCGCTTTTGCCATCATCAACGGCTGTGCCAATGGAAGTTTCTTCGTTGCACTACCTACGGCTGTAGCTGCACTTGCGCCTGGATCTGCAGCTGCATCTATTAGCCTGATGACATCGTTCTGGACACCAGGGTATCTTATGGGTGCACCGTTGGCTGGTATCCTGATTGACGCTATGGGTGCATCGGAAGCTTCTTCGATTGGACCGTATAGAGCGGCCATCTTTTATGCTGCTGGTGTTGGATCTGCGGCTACATTTCTTATCGTTGCATCGCGGCTTATGTTGAGTAAGAGATTGATGAAGAGGCTCTAGGATCTTTCTCGGCAGCGGAAGACTTGTAGGGTTAATATCCGTTACGGAATAACTCCAGATATATAGCTATACTCTCTGTAGCCTACATCGTTGCCTTCTTTTCATCATTCTTCGACCTTTCCTTTCTATCTCCACTCTCAAACGATCGGGCCTCCACTTCCTCTTTCTTTTCTTTTTCCTCCTCCTTACTCGGGCATTCTGGGTCAGGACAACTCTTAGCCGTGAAGTAGCCAACAATCTCAGTAGTAATGCCCTTCGCGCTATCCATCATGTCTGGATCTCTCGGGTAGCATGATAAAAAGTTGTATCACTGGTCAATCCTAAGTAAGCCGGGCAATAATACCAATGGAGAACCTCGGTGTGACCACAACTGAAACAAATGAACACATTACGAATGCACATATTGGTGGCCGACGTTGAGACGTAATATTGAGAATTAATTAGTAATAATTCAATGGCTTGGTTGTAAGGAGCATTAAGTTGAAATATAAAGAGTGTATAAAGCTATGAGGAATTTATGGGTGCTGACGGTTCTTCTCACGCATCTGACAACAGCACTGAATAAGGGAATCATTAATCATCCACTGGTGGATAGAGACTGTGTCAAATAGCTACACATTTGTCAGTCTCAGGATCTTAGAAAAGGCCACTCGGGACAATAAACACTTTTCTCTGGCTAAAGTCTGATCATGTATACTCATGTGACAAATTCCATTCTCTACTAGTCAATACTTTCGACGCAGCCTATCAGTTAAGAGAAACCAAGAATGATAAGAAGAATGGTATACATACGATCCGGGTTCAGGTAGAGTGGATACACAACGGGGCTTGACCTTTTGGGAATCCGAAATGAAAACCACAGACCTCATAACATCCACTTCAGCACCATCCTTCAAAGCTGCCATGACAGCTCGAGGCCTGACACAACCTATAAAATAAATCTTCAAGACAATATACGGGTTCCTTGTATAAGGTCATTAATCGGGGTGGGACTTTATCTTATTCTTGCAGTATATTAGACTACACAGTAGTTATCTAGATCCTCCATCACTCGCGAAACGGTTGAGCTTTACTACTCAAGTTGACACTATGGATCTCAAACAAGAGTAAAACTCATAGCACAAGCATTTTAAACATTAAAAGGAGGATCTGGGGTATAGTGAATGCCTCGTTTTGCAGCATCTACCCACGCATTCCACTCGTTAATGCATCGCTGGCAATGATCCCAGGGCACAGTCCTGTCTTCTTCGGTTTGCAGACACCTCTCCAGGGGGCAACGCTCTACCTTTTTGTACCGAGCGTAATCGCACCTTCGGATTTCGATGTCGCTGCCCGTCCACAGCCTGCAGCGGCAGCACTTGAACGTGATGCTTATCACATGACACATAGCGGAGTTGAGTTTACTGTATATTCTTAAGATCGTAGTTGGTGAGTTGTGGTTTATTATACGGAATGGATTAAAGTATGATGTTGAGAGTTTTACCTTTTAAGGGAGAAGATTTATTTTTGACTCCAGCTTGACGAGGTTTATATAGCCGTGAGGATGCAGTGATTAACAAATATTTGGTCCCGTGATACATATTCAGGTTTGCTGAATAACAAACGACGCAAAGGATAGACCATATCACAAGTATTATTAATAACAGATGAACAGTCAGTGAAAGGCTGTGCAGTATTGCTCTTGTATGCTATGTATTTGCTTCTAGCTCAAACCAACTTCTGGACTACATAATGTCCTTTCCAGGTCCAAAAATAGGGTTCGGGGTATAAAAGATTTCATGTCGGCGGACCTCACACCATGCATCATATTATCTCCTGCATTACTCGCAGCTAATCCAGTACTCTGTACTACTTATCTCACTAACAGTACCTGGAGGTATAAGGCAGCGTGTGTGCTTTTCCTCCCTAACGTCTTGACATCCCATAACCTCGGACTTTGCCCTTAAGAGTGAATTACAACGGGTACAATAGTATCTCACATTGAAGTACTGGCACATCTTTTATTGGAGACGGTAGCACTTGTATAGTGACTTTAGTAAAAGTGGGGGCATGCCTGATAGTAAAATGAAATTTGCTCTTGATGTTTATATATTGTAGATACAAACAAAGGTTAAACTACCAGGTAGACTGAGGCTCATATCAGTGGGGCTTACATACATCTGTATTGACCGTGATTGTGATATTTCTAACCCTTCCGAATCCTTTCACATGCCCGCTCAGAGAAGACGCAGTTCTCTTTTGAACGTGTAGCCTTGAGGCCTCTGAACAAGAGATACTGCACAAATCTTTTCAATTAGTCGGGACGATTACGTGCACTTTTTTTTCTTCGCTTTGCAGATCCACGCTTTGATAACAAATCTTAATTCTTCCAACCAACAGGACTTTTGGTACCTTAAACAGCAAACTCCCTTGTTAACGGAATAGTCACAAACCTTTTGAAGTTGTAAAGAGAGAAAAGAAAAGCAGGATATATATGACTTCGGGCCATATGTTTCAATAGTGTCTTCATGAGCTAAAATAACCAAAAGAGTTTAATAGTTACTGTACGTATGCTTCAATTGAACTGTATGTATGTTTCTATCTCTGTATAGGACCTGGAGCGGCCTTTATAATTTATATAATAGAAATGCCACATCTGTACTCCCTTACAAACAACAGCCAGCTGATGTATAATTATAGCTTCTTATTGATGTAGGCTACTTGTTTTCTGCGCTTCCAACCTTTTTCAAGCTTGTCATTCTGCCTATTATGTTCTGCTTCATTCTAATACCTAGTGGACTCTCTGAACTCTTTGGCGGACAGAGAACGGAATCCATTTTTCTCACATGAAGACCACGTCATCCACTCTACCATGCACGCTGGGCATTTACTCCAAAGTATAAATCTATCCCAGTATCTTGACACTTGGTGTTCAAGTGCACACTCCGTTTCATTACATTGGTCGAACACCCCGTCGCTTTGTGACAACTCCTTATCGCTGTGGCGGGAAAGGCATCTCGCAATGTGTATGGTGCACATGGCTTGGAAATGGTTGCTGTGGAGCAGTAATGGTAGGTATTTGAAAAGAAAGGCAATAGAGTGTACAGTAAAGGTTGGCTTGTGGAGACACAAGGAAGATGAAACTGTATTAAGGGTCATGTGGCAAGGCTTACATACTTGCACTGTTACTGTGATTAGCACGTACCAAGGCTTCTTTACATATCCTTCTTCAATCGATCCTAGATTAAGAAAGGCTGCCAGGAATCAGTTATTTCGGAAAGATAAAAGATATTCACACTTTTACACAGCACGAGCAGTTGATGAATCATAGTTTCTCATTGATTTAAACTGCTTCCCTTTGCGTTTTCATCGTTATCTTGCCCTCTCGTTCCACTTAGACTGCGTAATAGCCTTTGAAATCCTGCGCATTCTGAACGGGCTCGCACCTTAAACCTTAACCACATTGGACTAGTTGTTGCTAAATGGGCGAGGGGGGTCCATTGGGATTCCATGTTTCTGAGCATGGTCAAAAACCTCCCACTCGTACTTGCACGATGGGCATTGCTCCCAATCCATCCTTTTGGTTTCGGAACTAGACCCAAATGTACTGGGCTCACAGGGTGCGCTAAATGGGCGTGATGCGGTCTTGTCGCAAAATCGCAACTCCTGCTGCATGGTTTCTTGGCGGATCTTACGGCAGCGGCGGCAGAGGAAAGAAATAGTGTGTATATAACACATGATGTTGGAAAGGTTGATTTGGGTTTATGATAGCAGTGTTAAGCTTTTTGGGGAAGAGGGTTGGAGTGTGTCGGTGAGGTCGATACTTGGTTGATGACAAAGAAGGAGGAGGGTATTTGACTTCTGGCTTCGTTTCGCGTATATGGTTGGAAAAGGATAGTGATTAGGAACGACAGTGGTTAGGAACATGCTAAAAATGCCCGTGAAGCGGGAAAGGATTGTGACTTTGAATCGCCTCAGGTATCCATAAAATAGTTGAGGGAAGTGATTAAGGATAGTGCCTTATATAATTGGGACAGATTCCAGATCTGTTAATAAGGCGAAGGTTTTCGCCAGTGATAAAATGTTCAATATAGTCTTTCACCAAAGAAAGGTATCTCAAAGAGTTATATTACCCCTGTACCTCATTACCCCAAGAGCCTCCAACTCCTTAGAGATGATTCAGACTTATCATCAGAGGAACGGCGGGTTGGGTACATAATTGTGTCCCTGTCTCAGGTCTTCCTGGTACTTGCTCCAGGCCGCTCTACATGAATCACACTCATTCCAAGGTACTGGTACTGTTCTCTGATATGTCATGAACTGACTGCAAACTCTCCAATGATAGGCGAGAGCCATTCGACATTTGCTGATCGTGGAATTGGTTCTCACTGTCATGCCGCAGCGGCTGCAGTTGTACCATATATTTGTGACGTCACACATTGCGTGAAGGGAAATTATAGTCAATGTATGATGTTTCCGGGATAACCTTGTGAAGATTAGGGAATCATGTCAATGTGAGCTTTTATAGACGGGAAGAGAAAAAAACTCTCTTTTGGTTCAAAATTGGCGGTTTATATATCCGAGAAGTGTACTGATTAACGGACTGTTGGTAACCTTTGTGGGTATGAATCAATTCTGTGAGATGTGCAGTCCTACACATAGCGCCAACTGACATTCTGCTTATCATGTGCAGTTTTATGTGTGGCCAAGTTGTAGTTATTCACTCACAGCTATAGCCGAAATTACAGTCATTCAGAAATGACAAGACAAGGTTGTGCTACGGGAGGCTCTCTTGTGTGATGGAAGTCTCAAATGACGGAACTCCAAGTGTTATCACTGAAACAAGAAAGTGGCAGCTGTTTCCGTCCCCAATTCATTCGGGGCTATGTCACTTGTTTCCCGATCCCGAGGCCGCGTAGTCATATTGGTTGGGTCGGAATCCCGACGCAGCATTTGACCAATGAGGGGTAATCGCGCCTCACCAACAACCAATCAAAGGCCTTATCAAGTGGCTTTTGTCTAAGTTTTAAGCATAATTTCGACGATCCGGGATCCCGATACCACCGGCTGATAGCATAATATAAGAGAAAACATCAAGATCTGGGAAGAAGACGTTGTCATGTCATCTCACTGCCACATTTACGTTTTGAGCGGAAATCCCGATACCGATCAAGGCCATCTGCCAAAGATAAAAGAGTCCTGACATCCGGATCAGGAATCATACCAATAATTCAGACTATCACAACAAGCCAGCAATACTCGTCATTGCACTTCTCATAAATCAATTAACCCCCAGTTCCTTATCCCACCTTTCATCAACCTACACAATGAGCAGCGATCAAAGAGACAAGTGCAAGAGCGTCTCCTCGGAATGCCCTGTTGAAGACACCATCTACGGCTATGCCCCCAACATGGGTGGAAACGCCTTCTATGCCATCATATTCGGCGTCTGTACGCTCGTCCAAGCATATTACCTCATCAGATACTGGCGAAAATGGAAAGGCTACACCATCCTCGTCCTTCTCGGCAGCCTTATCGAATGCGGCGGTTACGCCTGCCGTATGCTCATGTCCAAAAACCCTTGGGATGGTGGATCGACATCAATCCAGTTCGTGCTTCTCATGGTCGGTCCATCGTTCCTCGCTGCAGCTTTGTACATGACTCTTCGGTCGCTCGTTCAGTACTTTGGGGAGCAGTACACCAAGCTTCCTGCAAGGTTCTGGACATGGCCATTTGTTACTGCGGACATGCTTGGCTTTTTCTCTCAAGCTATTGGTGGTATCATGGCGTCAATGTCAGAGAAGAATAAGGCGGTGGGAGATGCCGGCACATATGTCATGGTATTCGGAGTGACATTTCAGGCGGTGGTGATGGCTGTTGCTGGCATCCTTGCTATTGACTTTGCTTTGAGGATGCGTCGCCAAAAGGGAAGTGTGTTTAGGCATCTGTACAAGGACCTCAACACGTTTCTGATTTCTTTGACTATCATATTTCTCATGATATTTACACGATGCATCTACCGGTAAGTGACCTTATTTTTTGTGCAGTTGGTGAGCTAATGGCTATAGCATAGTTGAGCTGTCAGATGGAGTTGGTGGGAAAATGATGCGACAGGAAGTTGAGTTCATGATACTTGATGGCTGGTGAGTCCCTATGTCGATTCGTCTGTCTGTCTGCTTCGGATCTAACCGTCCTTCATCACCAGTATGATTGCCGTCTCTGTTATCCTGCTTTCCGTCATCCACCCTGGTATCTATGCCAATACTATTCACGGCCACGGAGATCACCGATCTAAGTCTTTGCGACTCGTGAACCTTGAATCCAGGGACAGGTCATACCAAGCATCTCCAGAACGATACGAGTCGAGCCGAGATCCTTCAGACTATTAAGTCATAAGCAAGGAAGACAGTAGGCTAGGACACCTATATGGCAGGACTTTGATTGGTGGTTCAGCCATTTTGATCTGAATTATGTTTTTTTTGGTGTGTTGAAGTTCGAATTTTGGTTTCGAAAGGTATTTATATGGATGGTAATAGTAGTTGAACATAGATGGGCGTTTCTGACCTTGCTAAATTGACCTTTTTTATTTTTAAATTTCTATCCCACCACCACCTTAACTCTGATTCTGATGCTTAACCAGGCCTGCCTATTTCCTTCCTGAATACGTGCTACCCTAAGACACTCGTATAACTAGGGTTCTCCGTCGCTGTTCCATCAAAGTACACCAGGTAATATAATATCGTTGTGATAAGGTTAAAGGTTGTCAGTGATATACTGACATTGGCCGTTGAATACGAAGTAAGAGCGCGGATAACCCAGCGATCTGTAATAACGCCTGTCCTTCCCACCCAGCTGGAAGAAGCTCCTTTAGGAGTCGCAGGTTCGGTCCCTTCTTCATTCTTATAATGTTCATGATCCGTCGTAGACTCTCCGCTCGGTTGAGATGGTGCTTCAGCTTCCGAAGTCTTGGACCTCAAAGATGCGGATACCAGCTTTCCGACAGCATCCAGCAATTTAGCTGTAACTGTACTGGCAAGCGCGGCGCAAACCATTAGACTTATCGATCAGCTAAACCAATTCATCCAAAATAATGGCTATTTGATAAATGCTTCGGATTCCTTCCTCGCGACAGGTTTCTTAATCGCACCAAGAACGACGAGAAGCACATAAAGTCCTCGTAATGGAATCACGTATGGAAACGCTGAGATATTCAGACGCTGTCGTACAACAGCATACATTATCCATATAAGCAACTGCACTCCCATGGTGAGAGTACAAACAGATGTGCCCCAACTCCAAAGGTCTTCCACTGCAGTCGATGGTTTGAAATCTGCTGAGAGCCCAATGTTGTGCCAGATCCAGAATTCAAAGGGGGCCTGAAGGAATGCTGCCAAGAACAAAAGCGCGCTGACCGAATCATCTATCTTTTCTTCTCTTTCTCCTGGTGCTTTGTATGGCTTATCAGGCTCCAGTCCACAAAAGTCAATGAGACGCTTGGTTATAGTGGCAAGAAGGAAGAAGAATGCACATGCTTGGGTTTCCGGAACGCCCTTTAGACTAAAGACCTCGATAGTCTGGGGAAGAACAGCGAAGATGGTCAATGCCAATTTGACGATGACAATACTAGTTTTTGGAACGACACCGCGAGGACGTTGGCCCGGTTTGGACGCGGAAAATTGTGTTGAAAATGCCGTACCCAGTATCGATAGATCGAAAATGGCGTCAATGAGACAAACGGCCGGGATGCATCGCACTATGTCGATGTTGCCACCGAAAAAACTGTTATCTTTCTCGCGATGGGCAGAGGGCTGTGCGATTGCGGCGACGGCCAGTGAAGCGAGAATCCAGAATGCAGCTGGGCCGCTGACCTCTTCGGACGAATTCGCATTGTCGACCATGTTTTCTGTTGGTGTCGCATGTGTGGTTTGTGAAAAGAAGAACTGGCAGAATCACATCTCACGCGTTATCCATGATAATGCAAGGTAAGCGAGGATGAGGCAGTGCCAGCTCCGCCCAGGGATTTGCCTGGAGGGGGAGAGATGATCGATGCAGGGTCATATTGTCATGACATCGGTGACGCAAGAGCTTTAGACTTTATCGCTATAGTAAACTGATGGAACTAGATAGGCTGGGAAATAGTAAGTGTCGTTAAACAAATCGCCTTTTATTATAACAACTAAATGGCGCGTAGTACCATGGCAATTAAGAATGAAAGTAATCTAAAACTACAATGCCGTAACCAGGAGATCAATTGGATTTACTGAACTGTCATGGTTATAGTCAGCAGCACCCATCCTGAGCTGATAAGCTCCACTAAACAAAAATGCAGAATACATATTACTCCATGAAACATGTGTATTCGTGCAAGTACGAACCCCACCGCTGCCTATTACGCAGGTGTAAAGAGTTGCAGCCACGTTGCACTTGAGATTGCTGCCAGTCGGTCGATCACAGACCAAGGGCGCGTGCCAGATTGCCCTAACAGTAGGACAAACTATCACTGAAACAAAGTCGAAGTTCCCCCCATAAGATATAGTGCATAGAGGATTTGCGCCAATTAAGATGTGACCTGTAGCTTCGTCGTATGTAAACTGACCAGTTGGCCAAGTTAAGAAGGTACCTATTGGCACCGGGTATTCTGGCTGACCATTTGATAGTAGAGGCAAGCCGTTTGCTGGGCCGCCTTGAGCACTCAATGAGAACAGAGTTGGAATTGGCGGGAGAGCTGCGGCAGTTGAAGTAGAGACTTCATCAACGAGGGTTGTGTGAGTTGATGATTCGGCGATAGACGTGGTTGTTGGCTCTAGTGTTGGGTCAGTCGACGTATGTGTCAAAGGAACCGTGGAATCAGAGGTAGACTCTATCGTCGTGGTAGTTGAAGTGATCGCTGATGTTACGGCTGAAGTTGTAGACTCATCATCGGTTGATGATGATACAGATACTTGGGACACGGTGACAGAGGTGAGCTCAGTTGATGTCGATGCAGAGGCATAAGATAGCGCGGCCGAAGTTGTAGAGTCAATATCGGCTGAAGAAGTCAATTCAGCTGATCTTGCAATAGATGTTTGGGACACCGCTGCAGAGGTGGACCCAGTTGATGTCGATAAAGAGATATCAGACAACGCGACTGAGGTCGTAGACTCAAGACTAGCCACAGGAGTAGACTCGGAGATCGCGATGGTCGTTGTTCCTGTTAACTCTGTCTCCTCACTCGATGTCGTCGTATCTAATCTAGCGCGGAACTAATACTAGAAGAGTAAGTGGACTCTGAAATCGCGAGAGTGGTTGTCGCCGTTGAGTCTAACTCCTCAGTCGCTGTGGTGGCGTCGGATGACAGCGTTGAAGATAGCTCCAGAGTCTCTGTGGCAGTAGTGGTCGTGATAACTGATTCAGATTATAAGTGACTTGAACAAGTGATGCTGGGGATAGACCTACCGGAGGAACTTGGTTTACAAGGACTCGCGACCACCCAGTCAAGCCCTAGAGCTAGGGAGAAGAGAACAGCCAAATGCATGACGACCAAGAAAGAGTGGAAGAATGAAATCGCAAATCGAAAAGGCGCGGGTTAGGAAGTAATAGCAAAGGTCAGAACCTTGTATGTTTTAACTTCTCCTTTAATCGAAGATGTCAGTTTAGCTAGACCTGTCTAGAACTAATAGTTTGTTGTAGCTGAAAGTTTCGCGCGAAAGGCGTCAGTGCTACTGGACAGCTGTTGGTAGCCAATATTAAAAAACCCACTGAGGCTTCCAGCTATCGACAATCGACGAAAATTATTATTGCTGAAAATAAAACAAATGGTCATGTTATCATACTGGTTATCTATCCGTACTTGCTTGGATTAACATACGCCACCACTCGAAGGTTTCCTTCGCTCTGTATGGAACAGCCAATGTATGTATGAACACCAAGACCGCCTGACAGAGTCTCTGTACCGCTTCAAGTCGTTAGCAATTTTCGAGAATGCTATAAAGCTTGAGAGACTCACAAAACATCATGTAAGCAATTTGAATATTGCTTTATCCAGGGTTGTTCAACAGGCACATCTGGCTGTTTATCAACCTGGTCTACCAGAAAATCTGCCAGCGCCTCGATGATTTGTGAGTCGCTTATGGCGTAGTGCCTTACTGGTATGTAGATCTTGACCTTGGGTACTATGCTGTTTGCGCAGATCTCAACGTTATACAGAATTCCAGCGGTTCTGTGGCTTTTGTGCGGGAGGGGGTCATCTTCTGACAGTCCGTTCGTACCCAGGAGGGCTGTCCAGAGTTTCTCGAGATTTTTAATGCCAACGTCAAACTCATGACCTCTGACCAGTCCTCCCAGCGACATTATTTCTCTCACCGAGCGAAAGTTTGTTCGTCTGTCTCGAAAGTAGACTTTTAGTCTAGACTTTTCAATGGGAACCAGATCGAGCGCCAACATATCCATTTCCAGGTTCAGATGGTTCCGTTGACTGACAAAGTCGGCGAATGTGTTGAACGAACTGATGGTCTCGGGACTGCATCCCGGAGATGAGCTGATGGCGTCGGCCACGACACCAAGTGTTGACATGTCGGATGCATGAGCGACGATACCAGGGAAGAAATACGCTTTGTTTGTGGTTTCATTCTGTTTCAAGTCAAAGGCCCAGAATAAGGTTGATTGGTGGCCCTCTGGCTTATAACCAGTCCAGTTGCCGTTGAAGTATGCTTGGAAGTGGTCGAAGAGGGTAGTATCTGTATCCGGGAAGGTTTTCACTGCCTGTTCCTTGAAGTTTGTCGCAGCGTGATCGTTGTATGGGTTTAAAGGTGTTCCAGCGTCAATGTCGATAGGCTCAATAGAGTATCGGATTATTGGTTGACTTATTCCAGTATGAAAGTCCCAGCTGAGTTCCACGGGGCAATGATTATCTGTCATAAAGCTCTTCCATTGTGGCTCTCCTAGTACAGGTGACGAACCCAGATTTGGTGCGACCAGCTGAGAGAATTGGCCTATGATGCGTGGCTGGCTTGGATGGTCATATCCAGCACTATTAAGGAACATGGATAGTGTGTATCCGACAGTCTGGTTCCAGTATCGTTGGTGAATATCGAGGTTGGCCCAAGTCTTGGCTTTGAACAACTGCGACGCCTTGGAGTCTCTGGTAACACCTTCGTTGAGATTCAAGATTCCGGGCATTTTCAATGATCCAAAATGGTTTGAGAAATTAAGAGATAGCTTCTATGGGTACTAGATGAAACAGCTTTCAACTTTATACCATCAGATAATTTACTGGAGACAAACAATGAATGTATTGACAACCAAGAGAATTCTACTTGTCGCAGTATGCTTCCATTTTGGGAAGCTTAGGCTAACTTACAAATCTGTGCCACCATCAGACAGACGCCTCGAATGGGCACTTATGCTGCCAAGAAAAGTCAAACGGAGACATAGTGACACGTTGAGATATTTGAATCGAGACAGTAGGATGAGTCGATTGTTTCACACTAAGTGGATGTGTAATGTTCCTGCACATGCAACATGGTCTCCATACGAGTCCGTATTATTCCGTGGCTGACTTGGGCAGATTAGCTTCGATTTGATAGCATTAGTCACAGGTGATCACCGCTGACTTGACATCTAGCTACACGTGCGTTACTCAATGTCTAAGCTGCGGCTTCTGTCTCCTCCTGTACAACAGGCTTGTACTGCTTGGCAATGACGTTTTCCTTAGCCTTTCGATCCACTCCAAGCCACAGAAGATCCGGTCTGCTGTAGTGACCAACGATATCCAAGAATCCACGAGTAGCCACGACCTTGGTAAGATCCAAGTCAGCATAGATAATACCCTCAGTATCAGCCTTTCCATCCCCCAACGGCTCTGTTAAGCGTCGGCCATCAGGTCCAATCACACAGCTGTGTCCTCCACCGGGTTGACGACATGCCAAGCCTTCCTGCGTCTTCAACACTTCAATTCCCTTCTGCGTGCATACTGATGTACAGTGAAGCACATAAGTGGTGCTCTCAATGGCATATGTCTGAGACAGGTTTTGGGATCCATCGGCGGTCATACTCCACAGACCAGGATGGTCGACGCCCATGCTGGGGTCGATAGGCGGCCACATGGAGATATGGATCACTTCACCCTGGGAGATGCTGTGATACTTGAGAAGTGGCTGTGTATGTTCCCAGCATGCAAGGCATCCAACCTTGATCTTACCACGCTCAGCCCCAAAGTCGACCTCGACAACATTGCTCAGATCAGCACCTGTTCCATCACCGAAGATAGTGCGCTCCATGTGAGTAGGCTTGACCTTTCTTCGGTTCATCAACACCTCTCCTTGTGGGGAAATGATAACCTGTGAGATGTAGACGCTATGGGAGGGGCTCTTCTCGGAGAAACCCAGGACAACAGCAATAGAGTTTTCCTTGGCAGCAGCTTTGACCATGTCCATAGCCTCCGACTCAATCGGCAGCGAATTATAAATGTACCGGGTCTGCAGTTCAAAATCGACCGAACGGGCCCTATTTCCAACCGAGGTTAATACCAAAACGAATAAACGAAACGTTAAACATACCAGATCCACGCAGGATATCCGGGCAGCCAGCATTCGGAGAAGGCAATAAGCTTAGCCCCGTTCTGCGCCGCTTCGGCAATAAGCCCACATGCTTTCTTGACAGATGCGGCAAGGTCTAGGTAGACAGGCTCAGCCTGTGTGACGGCGACTCGGATGGGGGCGGACATTTTCAGATTGGTTGTGCCGAGAAGAAGAAAAGAAGGATGATGGTGGTGGTAGTAGTGATGATGCACTGTCAGATCGAACGGACCGACGAATAAATAGTATCTCTGATGGGGCCACCTTCCTTATCAAGAGGATTGAAACTGTGTTGGCTCTGTAAACTGTTGGTTCGGACCATGTGGTTGTCTTGCCGTTTCATAAACAGGGGAGTTGGCGAGAATTCTCGACTAGGATCACTCAATCGAGAACTCGGATCGTCATGAAATTCAGCTGAAGAGATTTGATCCCTCGGATAACTTACTGTATCAGGGCAATGTTTTCTCGAGGATATATCAGCTGTCATAATCCTTCCAAGCTGCCAATTCAAAGTCGGTTAAAAGCCGGTTCTTCAAACGTTATAATCAGGCCATCACTGAGCAGAAATTCGCCGGATACAACTGCCGGCTTAGCTGAAGGGTTATCAGTATCATTCATAAACTCAAATTGTCATCAACCCACATGTAAATCTGACAGAATACTACCGTGCCCCTGACATCTGCAGCTCATCCCAGGATCTCAATCCACCAGAACGGTTACATCTAGTGGGCCCTTACACAAAAAGCCAAAATGACCCCTACAAAACATGTGATGGCTCCCACAAACACCCTGGTCGGAGATGTTACGAGAAACTTGGCGTATCCACTGCCCTGGACTGTTATAGTAAGGATGAGGCCGAGCGGGATGTAACAATTGATCAGACAGAAAGGGAATTACAAGTACAGCGGCAGGCATGAGGTTACATGGTTGAGAAGGAATGACTGCTTGTAGTTAATTGACTAGACATGATTGTTTTATCTTACGTCGGTGGCAATATAGGGAGGAAGCTGGTTGAAAACGTGCCCTCGGGGGCCGAATCCTTAGGCGTTTAATGGTGCCCAAACGGTCATATATCAGATACTGACATTCATTTCTTTTTCACATGCATTGAGATGTTTATTTGTTAACTGACTCAGTGCCCTGCTTGCAGATGCCACTTTCTACCTTTCCTCTTTTTTGTTAGCTCCTCTGTTACCATGACTGCCCTGGCAGGCCAAATTGCAGAGATATGGGTTCTCTACGTTATCGGCACCGCAATGATAGTGGCGCGCGTGTTCTGTCGCACAAAGATGGTCGGCTACAGAAACTACGAATGGGACGACTACCTCGTCGTTGCAGTCGGCGTAAGTGTTCAATCTATCACAGACGTGTCAATCCATTAACGTGTCAATGCAGTGTATGTGGACAGCTGCACCCGTCATTGGTCAGGTATTCGTCCAAGGTGCCGAGGGACGCCATACATCCGACTTGACGTTTGAGGAACGGAGGAACATGAGTGAAGATGACCGCAAGAAGTGGGCATATGGCTCGCAGATGTTTCTTCTTGGGTTGAGTGGATATGTGGTTATTCTTTGGACGCTCAAGTTCAACATGCTGTGCTTTTACAGCCGTGTTGTTCGGGGTCTCTGGACGGAGAGATTTGTGAAGCCCTTGATGGCTATAGTGGTGACGTCGTTTGTGGTCATTATTATTACGATATTTGCGACTTGTCGACCTTTTCATCTCCTCTGGCAGGTCTGGCCGGATCCTGGACGTAAGTAATTGAGTTGCCACTTGTCACGACTACTAACTAATACTCGGATAGCTCAATGCGTCCCGCAGAATCTCGTCTTCTTTGTCGTCATCTTAGTCTTCAATCTAGCTACCGACATCTGCATCATGCTTATACCTATCCCAGTAGGACAATTGATACCTCCACTTGACGTCTGCTAAAAGCTTTTAGGTTTTGATAGGTATCCAGACCAATCGTTTCAAGAAGTTTGGTCTTTTCCTGCTCTTTAGTTTGGGCTTCTTCTGCATGTTCGCCGCCATCCTTCGCTTCGTTCTCATCTTCAAAGTAAGTCTAACCGAGCATTAAGCTCTGGCTAGTATATGCATTAACGTTGGGTCAGTTGAACCAAAAAGGTGTATCGGCTCTATGGTCCATGCGCGAAGACTGCGTCGGCATCTTCGTCGGCCAAGCCCCTATGGTAACGCCTCTTCTCAAGCGTCGCTTCTGGGTCATGGCAGGCTACGCTACCGATAAAACGGGCAACTCTCAAACTCCCCACTACAATGGCAGTCGTCTGGAGAGCCACGAACTTGGCTCAAGGCGCGCAAATAACAGCAAAGTCCATGACCCATACTCAATAACAAACGTGGTTTCTCGGTCCGAAAGCCAGGAGGAGATCGTGCAAAAAGGCCAGGATGTGCCTGCTGTGCCGCCGTCTCGCAAGTTTGGAAGTGGTATTCGAGTGGAGCAGCGTATTGACATTGACGCAGTTCAGGGGACATACAGACAGCCAACGGATCCTCGGTGGTGAAACAGGCTTGGTTGGGTTACATAGCATTTTCTTAGATCCTTAGATGCAACTTCAAGGTCCAGAATCGTGTCAGCCAAAGTGTTCTCGATCCATTGAACGGATGGTCCCGAAACTATCATTAGTCCCCGTCAACTAATGAGATCGCGGCCCCCGGGGAGAATTTCCGACGATTGGGCATGGGCCGTGCTCCTTTACGTGAGGGTTTAAAATTGCTTCCAAAATTGGCGCTGTCAGGGATAGGGGTTTAGCCTCCAATCAACGCTCATGCCAAGTGCCATGTGCAAGAGTCTATTACCGCGGCCCGCCGGAAGCGGTTCCACGCGAGTAATGAACGACAGGGTAGAATAATTCCACGTACGATTTTGTGCAAGGAAAGAAATACGATCTGCCTAATTTAGAAAGAGGGAACAATTCTGGTCTGATCTTGGCCTTGAAAAAAGCAAAGAAGGTTAAACGCCAGCTAGAACGTTACGTAATTGCTAGTATTGAAGATATGACAACAGTGAAATTGTGCATATCTCTTCCTTGCTAAGGTTTCTTTGCATGATCCTTCCTGCAAAAGAAAATTATTCCGTTTCAGCGACGCGTTTTACTGCGGTAAGTATTCTTCTCGTGCCAAGGCTGCTTCACAAGCATTATCAATCACAACGATGAAGTAATGAAGATTTGTAACATGTGATGTTGAATCAATCAGCTGCAAAGAGCTTAGTTAGCAATTACACATGCCTATCGGCGAGTTTTTGTGGCAGACAGATGGTTAGTGGCGGACTTTGTAACTCAATTGGGGTTCTTGCAGCAGCCATTGACACGAGCCAAGACTGTAGGTTAGTTGACACATTCCAAACATCTCGGCAATTGTTATATAGAAATATTCAGAAAACTTTTCTTTCTGAGAGAGATATTGGTCAATTATCTGGCCTTTGAAAACTTATTTGAACTGTAAGAGACGCCATGGATCCTCCCAAAGAAGAAGCCATCTACAACGAACGCTTCGTCAAGATTATCTGCGTCGGAGCTGGCGTTTCTGGATTATGTCTGGCGTACAAACTCAGGAGGTCCTTCCAAAATTACTCTTTGACGGTGAGTATACTGAATGATGTGAAAGCCATACTGATATGTGTCCAGATATATGAGAAGAACTTTGAAGTTGGAGGAACATGGTTTGAGAATACTTACCCAGGATGTGCATGCGATGTACCAGCACACAACTACACTTATTCCTTCGAACCAAAAGCAGATTTCTCATCTGTTCTCGCTAGCTCAGATGAGATTAAGGACTATTTCGAAGGCTTCGCTGTCAAGTATGACTTGCTGAAACATATTCGCACTCAACACCAGGTTGTTGAGACATCTTGGGATCAGCCGAAAGGCCAATGGAACGTCCAAGTTACCGATCTCAAGACTCAGACGACAGTCAATGACTGGTGCCATATCCTTATTCACGCCACTGGATACTTGAACAAACCAGCTTGGCCATCTGTGCCGGGATTTGAGAAATTCCGGGGACCCAAGATTCACAGCGCGAAATGGGATAACGCTGTCTCTTTGGAAGGCAAGGATGTTCTCTTAATTGGTTCCGGAGCATCGAGTGCTCAGATCCTACCCGCGATTCAGCACCAAGTCAAGTCTGTCAAGGTGTTTGTTCGCACACCTCGGTGGACATTGCCGTCTGTCAATTCGAAGAAAGGCAAATTCTTGCCGGAGGAGATTGAGCGATTCGTGAATGACCCCGAGTCGGTCACAAAGCTTCGTTTGGAGAACGAGCGAACGCTCAACAGCTTTTTCAGTAGGAAAAAAAAGCGGCTTGCATGGAAAGAGATTACTGACAAGTTACAGCTATGTACATGAAAGGGACTGTCCTCCAGAATCAAGCTCGGGCGCACCTAGAGAGTGAGATGAATAAGGTTATTCTCGATGAAGAGGTTCAGAAGAAGCTTGTCCCTGACTTTCCAGTTGGCTGTAAGAGGATTCTTCCATCAGGAGACCAATTCCTTTACGTAAGTTATACTCTTTCATTTTCACCAATCAACACTGACGGGTTTTTTCAGGCTATTAAGAAAGACAACATCCAAGCCATCTACTCTGGTGTCAAAGCTGTCACGGACACTGGATGCATCAGTGACGACGGACAACATTATGAAGGCGATGTGATCATTGCAGCGACTGGCTTCGATACGTCCTTCATCCCTCGTTACCCAATCTACTTCAAAGGGCACAACCTTCAAGAAGATTGGGGCACGTCTATCACCGGCTACATGGGTGTTGGCATTTCCGAGTGTCCAAACTCATTCACCCTTGCAGGTCCCTGGTCTCCCATCTCGAACGGTCCCGTCATAGCGCCCATAGAGTCTCAAGCAGACTTTATCTGTGCTTTCATCGACAAGTATCAGACTGAACCTGCTATGCATAGCATGAGTCTCAAAGCAGCTGCTTGCTACGACTTTAAAACGTACATGGCGCAGGTTACCCAGAAGATGGTATGGTCTGACACTTGCCGCCATTCACATAACATTAAGCCGAACTGGGGTCAATCCTCGATTACGTGGCCTGGATCGACGCTACATTACTTGGAGGCCATGCGGGAGCCGCGCTTTGAGGACTATGAGTTTGAGTATAGTGGGAATAGATTTTCATGGCTGGGTAATGGACTTTCTCAGACTGAATGGGATCCTACTGCAGACTTGGCATACTATATCCGGACTGAGGATGATGGCAGACACTTGAGCAGAGGTGCGAGAACGAGAGTTATTTCCAAGAGTGGAAGTCAGCCAGCCAGAGAGCTACATCGTCAAGCGAAGCTTGCGGCAAAGAATTAGGTCTGATTAAACCATTCAATTTGGATCTCGAACTTCATGTTAATTGCTCATACTGATTCAAGTGAACATGCATGAGGCGATCTTTCGAATGCCTCCACTACTTGCAGTGCTTCCTTCATCTTACTACAAATTTCATCGGGATTTTCAAGCCCGACGCTGATTCTGATGATATGCTTGGGTACCCCATACTCCTCAAACCTCTCTTGCATCCAGTAAGCGGCCAGCTGAACAAATGGAATCGCCAGAGTGAAATCCGTTCCAAAACTCGATCCCTTGAAGACGTCTAAGTTGTCGTAAAACACCCGCGCCGACTCGGGACTTCGGAATACGACACTGAAGGCATTCCCATACCCGCCATTCTTCCGATGGTGCCTCTCGTAGCATTCGAAGGCTGGCCCACGAGATGGGTGATTGACTTGGGTAACTGAGGGGTGTCCATCAAACAGATCGATAACGATCAGGGCATTAGCATCGGCCCTTTGGACTCGTTCAACCATGTTCACTGAATTATGTTCGAGTACAGCCATATCTTTGGGAAAGCAGCACACGTTTTGGTACTGAACCTTCAAATGATGCTGAATCTTCTCGTAGTGACGTGAGTTCGGGTTCACAATCACGCTAGAGGAAGAAATGAGTAAGAGTTGCTCCATATCAAGACTGCGAGAGGTGTTTACATACCTCCCACCTGTTACATTTGAGGCCCCGCTGAACATTTTGGTCAAGCTTGTCAAGACGACATCCACATAGGGCAAGACATCGATATTGATAAAATTGCCGGCGGTTTCGTCGCAAGCGACGATAAGGTTGTACTTGTCTGCCATGCAGCGAACCCGTTCCAGATTTGGCGATGTCAGCTTGATGTTGCTCGGCAGCTCACAGAAGATAGCAGAAATTTGCTCCTGCTGAGCTTCCAACATCTCTTCAAGTTCATCCAACTCCACTTCGCTACCCCATTTGAAGGAAATTAATTTCTTCCAAGGACTCCTTCGCAAAACGTTTATGGTTTCTGGGTAAATCCATCTACGATAGGAATATGTTAGGGACTATGCTCAAAATCTCAGGCTGTACTTCGTCATTGACGAGGGAGAGCCGGTGTCTTACCCATAGGCAACAACTGCTCTCTGAGGAGATGCGACGGCCAGTGCTTCGGAAGCAGTAAAAATGGCATTCATCCCAGTCGGAAATAACAGAACATCTTCAGGCTTTACAGGCTTCAGGTGGTTTCTCTCTGAGGTAGCTAGTTGCGCGATATGTGATTGCAAGCCTTGTAGAGTC
Source organism: Fusarium concolor (assembly GCA_013184415.1). Classification (NCBI taxonomy): domain Eukaryota; kingdom Fungi; phylum Ascomycota; class Sordariomycetes; order Hypocreales; family Nectriaceae; genus Fusarium; species Fusarium concolor. Next base: position 154,027 of record JABCJY010000192.1, read on the forward strand.
TTTGGGATCTCTTCGAGCCGCTTGTCAGATACTGGATCGTTAGAGACTTCGAACTCAGCCGTGGTTCTAAATTTCTCCACCAAGGACTCCGATGATAGATAGTCAAACATCTGTAAGCAGTATTCGGCGTGGCGAGTTGTTATACCAGCGCCAGTGTCCATCCAGAAGCCCATTGCGTATTTCATCACACTTGTTGGAAATAGGACAACAGAAAAAGAAAGGTAACGGTTTTCTTTCTTTGGATCATCCGGGGCCGGAGAGAAAAATCGTACAGTATATATTTCTGGACTGGTCTCAGGGTTCACAGACTTCAGAGCCAACGCACAGCCGTCGGCAATATGATCTGAAGGGAACATCAAGCAAGAAGTTTCACCTCTAGAGATGTGTAGCCGCTTTTTGACACATAGTGTCAAGTCTCGTAACGGTTTGCAGATGAAGAACCTTTTTCGGGTATTCGTTATTAAAATGATCCTTTCTTGATCTTGAATGCCAGCTTACCTGGGATAGCTGTATTCTACACTCTCCAGATATACTTTGTCCTTTTCAGCCAAAGCCAGAACTGATTCCCATGTTGGAAGCGAAGAGCTCACGGCCTGGAATGGCTCAATACATCTACAAATTCAATTGGAAAGGAAAGCCTACATGCGGAGTATCTTCTGGGAAAATATTTGCTTTTCCAAGGGGAAGGGCTTTTAAGGACTCGGGGTAGTCAAGAGGCTGATGAGAAACATTGCCGGAGTGATTCATGGCGGCGAAAGATATGCTACCCTCTCAAAGTTGCAATCACATGGGTAGCAGATCATGTGGCAGGTACTTCTTTATTATGCTCGCCTCCTTCGCCAAGACTGACTTTTTCCTTTGTCACATGCTATGACAAATAAGAGCTACCAGACTCAGAATGCTCTGTGGTTAGCACTGGCATCTTTCGGCCCTTCCAAGGAAACATTGGATATCAGTAACACTCGATAGTGAGTTGCCTTAACTGTTCTGGATGACAGGATCAGTTCCGTCGCTTTAATAGAAACGCTTTGTGGACGGACTCCAGTTCTTCTAAAGGCATTGCAAGTTAGATTATCTGTCCTTAGGTTTCTATAAGTGCCTGCAATACGCTTTTAAGAAATAAATGATAACTTTTGTTTGGTTCAGCTCTTTAAGAGTTATATGATAGTCAAACAATGTGCTAAGAGAAAGACACAAGAAAAAAAATAAAAAATAAAAAAGAGAAAGAAAATAAGATTACAGTCATGTTACTCCCGGGCATTCAGCCATTCGTATGAGCCGCAAAAGACACTAGCACCTTCTATGTCTCATTAATGCAGATTACTTTCTCTCAAGTGTAGAGAACAGCTTATGTTGCTTGATCGGCGAGATACAGATTAAAGCTAGTGTCGCCCAAGCTAACATTATCAGCCAGACGTGTCCAAATGCTCTCATCAAGCACTTGATCACTCCATCATACCACCCGCTAGGTAGTTGATCGATTGCAGTTAGATCGTCACGTATCCGCTGAATTTCTTCGACTGCATTTGGCATGTTGCCAAATCGCGCCCATAGACAATTGTCCAAGGTGGACTGATACACAACGGAAGCAAGAGTTATGCCGATGGTGCCACCCAAACTTCGCGCCAGATCTAAAAGTTTGTTAACATCGAATGCAAGTTATAATAGTTTTGAAGTGCCGAATACTCACAGGTAGTAGAGGTAACCACAGCTTGTTGTGCATGGTCCACCGCTGAAAGACAGGCGATTTGCGTGATAGTAAAGACCGAATTATAACCAAGACCAACAATGAAAAACGCGACGCAAGTCATCCAGGTTGGACTTTTGTCGTCTTGTAGCGCAAATAGACCCGTACCAATCAGGAGGAAAATAATACTGCTGACCACTTGTCCAACATACTTCCCGGTCCTTTTCATCAGGTATCCAGGTACCAGTCCACCAAGAGATGTTCCGAGAGATGCCGGGAGAATCTTCAAGCCAGCATTGGCGGCAGAGTCACCGCGAGCTTGGAGATAAAGTGGAATGTAAAATATGCTCGTCAGAGCAATGGCGGAGCAAAAGACGCTAGCCATGCAAGAGGCGAGAACGGTGCGGTTGAGGAGAAGTTTGACTGGGATGATCGGCTGAGGCACTTTCAGCTCGCAGAAGATAAACGCCGCAAATAAGGAGATCGAGACTGTGATGGCCGTGATGGGTAGAGGATGCGACCAAGGAACAATGTTGCCTCCCGTACTCAAGCCCAGCACCAAACATGCTAAGAACGTAGAGACCAAGATCACGCCTCCGAAATCGATCCGCTTGACGTATGACTTGTCGGACTGTTTCGGTGGAACCTTGACCAAGAGTAACACGATGACAGCCGAGAGCAAGCTCGGGATGACCTGGGTCAAAAAGGCAAGTCTCCAACCGAGGGCTGTATAGTCATTCAAAAGACCACCAAACACTGCTCCAACCATTGCACCAGAAGCATACCACAGATTTGCAATTCCGCCGACTAATCCGCGTTTTCGAAGGGGTACAAGGTCTGAACCGAGGAAGGTTGGGATGCTCATTATACCACCGCCACCAATACCAGCAACTACCCGACCAAGGATCATAGCTTTCTGGCTGGTAGCAAGTCCGCATACAAGATTCCCTGCTGCAAAGGCAACATTGCTGAAAGCTAAACCAGGTCCACGGCCAAAAATGTCGGTTAGACGGCCTGAGATCGGTTGACTGGCTGCATTGGCTATCAGATAGGCGGTCGCAAGCCATGATAATAGGCTCAACGAATTGAATTCGCTGGAGATTTGAGCAGATAGAGTGGCGATGACAGTTGTATCGGCAGCTCCAAGGAAGACGCCAAACCATGCTGTGCTCATGATCATAGCCAGCCGCGCGAAGGAAATCTCTTTGCAGATGATGGTGGTTTCATCATCTAGGTTGTTTGCCTTGGAATTATCTTGAGGTAATGATCCATAGTCTGTGTTCTCAGGGTCTGGACGGAGAAGGGGTGTTCTTTCAGACATGATTATTGTTCTTGCTTTTAGCTGAGTAGATAGTTTCCAGAAGGTGTCAACTAAGGATAAAACGGGATGCCTGGTATTTAAGGGTTTTTATGACAGAAAGGAAATAGCAACAGACTCGCAAGGCCCTGTCGTAGTGTTCGCCCCGGAACTGATGATGTGACTGCTCAAGTTACATTCAGCACTCAAAAGTACCATATGCCACTGTGAGGCTGTCGTAGTCCCGGGATCCCACCGACGAGAGCCATTCAAAGTATAAACTAAAAAGAGAAAAAATTCGAGTGAGGAAATTGAAAGATACGGAAAAGAGGAAAAGAAAAGTGCTCAAGATTGAGTCAAAAAGTCCGACCATTCGCGGATACCGCATATGTTGTGTTCTGGCCTGACCTCAGCTTTCTCAGTTCGCAATCGCTCGAGACAAGAATGGCTGGACGCCATGTCTATATAGCGATTCCCTTGTATCAACACATTCCATCGGATCCTTAACTGCTACAATAATTTTACCAGTGTTAATTATAGTCTAGTCATATGTCTCAGCCTCAGCGGCATTCCCTTATAAGCTAGCTCTAGGTTAAGTCAAACTGCGGGATTAATCTGCATTAATCTGCATTAATCTGCGACAGGTGTCTTGCGGCCGGTCTCCCGTCTGTTGGGTCTCAATGAAGTGGAAATGACTATTTTACCGATATGAGACCATATCTCAACGTCGAGGATCGGAACTTGAGAGTTTCGCTTACATGCGACATTGGAGGGTAAAATATGTACAGACAATGAGTCAGCCACTGTAAGGGAGAACGACTCAGCGTCAAGTGGCTTCTGCCATTCACAGCACAACTTCCCTCTTACACCGCACTCACTCAACATTTCCAAAGCGCCACGTGTCAAGAACAAAACAACAAACAACAACATTTACGATGAAGACACTCGGCCTTATCGGTGGCATGAGCTGGGAGTCTACCACGACTTACTATCAAGAAATAAACCGTCGCGTTCGCGAAGTCCAGGGCGGCTTGCACTCAGCTCAATGCATCGTCTTCTCCTTCGACTTTGCCAAGATTGAGACCCTTCAACATGCCGACAAGTGGGAAGAAGCTGGCAAAATGCTCGACGACGCAGCTGCCAGACTAAAGGCCGCTGGCGCAGATGGAATTGTCCTCTGCACGAACACCATGCATTTTGTTTCACACGGCATCGAACCCGCTTCGCAATTACCTCTCATCCACATCGTCGACCCGACCGCTGAGGCAATCATAAAAGCAGGGTACAAATCTGTTGGACTTCTCGGCACCCGATTCACGATGGAGAAAGAGTTCTACAAATCGCGCCTGGTCGAGAAATTTGGGCTGCAGGTCATTGTCCCAGATGTCGACGGCCGAGAGAGTGTGCACAGCATTATTTATACAGAGTTATGCAACGGAATCATCAGGAACGAATCTCGCGAAGACTATCACACCGTCATCAAGAAGCTCAAAGCTGAAGGCGCGGAATGTCTGATCATGGGATGTACTGAGATCGGGCTTTTGGTGGAGGAGGAGGGCAGTGAGCTGCCCGTTTTCGACACTGCCAAACTTCACGCCATTGCTGCTGCAGACTGGGCCATGGAAGAATGATGCTTACCAGACAGTGTTCATGTCAGCAAGGGCCAATGGGAATAGATCGATCACTAGAATCATAGAGGCATCGAATCAATTGACTTCCTCGGCAAATTATCTATTTATGGGCATCCTTCGCTTCTTTTCTAGGCTATAGAACTGGTAAAGCTTTAAAGCTTTTAGCGCGACCGTGAGACTGCATCTTTGGTGGCAAAGCCACAAGCAAGTCGTCTGTAGCAAAGATGTACTGATGGACTGGCTGCGCGATATTTTCTTCATCGTCAACCAAGACCTTGGTAAAAAATGAGGCTTCTTCTGTGACCAGACATGGGACTTGGCTGATATTCTTAAAACGGTTCAAATTAGTGCACCTTTGCAGTTGATCCAAGATTCCCAAAGCACTGCTCCGCAGCATCTGCAGCACGGCACAGAAGTCGACAAAGAATACAGGCCCAAGTCCGCTATCTCGGCAATACTCTCTCAATTGATCCTCTGTACTTTCGAGGTCTGTTAACCCGTAGATGGAGACAAATTTGAGGAAAGTCAGTGTGGTGATGCGATTGTTGCCATCGGCAATGACTGCTCGTGCATCGTGACTCGAAGCAATTGGACAGCTATGCGCTACTGCAATGGGAGCTATAGAGCACTCATCCTCGCTCTTGATGATATCTTCAATCATACCCATTACAATGTCTGGACAGGAAAATTCGGATCGAGCAAGGCTGGAAATATCCACGTACGAGTAAACAAGCTGCTGGTCACCGGAGAAATGGATGTAGCATGCTTTGCTCACTAAGGGCTGAGACATAAACGACGACTCCAGAGCAAGCTGCGCAGCTATTTCTGCCCACGTCTCTTGGCTTGTCTCGTCGACCTCGATGTCTGACTCCAGGCCGCTCAGAAGGAGGAGGAAATAATCCCTTCGAGTGTCCAAGCTGTCTCGCAATCCACCAACTGGATCCTTCAAGAACGAGTGAATCTGCAGGAATGAAGCCACTCGACTTGAAGACCATTCACCTAACCCTGCGAAATCCGCCAAAGCGCGTTGCCAGAAAGTAAGACTAAGATTTCCCTCGTCCCTTTCTGTCTCGTATGGTATAACGCGACTGACGAAGTCAATGGCATCAATTGGGAAACTGGCAGGTGTTCTAGGGGCATCCATATCGCAAAGAATGGCTCGGCTTAGTATATGGGCTTGGTTCCTGAACATATCCATATACTTGGGCCAGCTCTCGATGATATCGTCAGTCTCCAATAATTGAGACACAAATGACGCCACCATCTGCGGGATTCTTCGCCGCTGTAAAAATGACAGCATGTATGTAACTCTGGAGATCTCCAAGTTCGCATGCTGATCTCTTGTCGAATAGAATTGCCTCTCACTTTCCCCAGCAGTGGGAAACAAGGAGACAGGGTAAGATGCAAAACTACCCTGCAGTATTCTTCGTACCCTTGATTGAGCGAGTTGAATAAGCGTCGCTGGTGTTGGGTTCTCGATGTCTTTGTATGGAGTGTCGGGGTTATCAAGCTTTATACTCGAGCTTACAGTTCCCGGGCCCCCGCATCCACATGCTAATGAGCTCTCTGTCGAGGACGAGTACCCAGAGTCGTCGCTATGCCTTCTTCCATAAGGCCAAGCCAGAGATTTGGCTGACAGAGCCCCGAAAGGCGATGAGGTTCGCTCATTGTGGAGGACGATGCGCAAGCAGTCTGCTAGTTTGAGGTACTGATCCAGTATATTGTAAGCCTGCACCGATAGCCGAATGACTCGCTTTGGATAGGACGGCCATGCATAAACAGGGATGACGATCCCGTGTTCTTTCCAGAGGGCTTGCTGAATAGGAAGCATTCCTTCTTGCTCAGGACCAAGCGAATCTGGTAGTGGTATAGTCACCATAGCTGCGATCATGTTATCTGGGCAAGGGACAGATATGCCGATAGCTTTACACACTATTCTTCGTGCAAGAACGGCGAGGTCATGGTTCCGACTTGTCAAGCCGCTGTAGCCGCCTGGCATCACAGTATTGAGATGATCAATTGCGGAGGAGAGAGACAACATTGCAGAGGGGCAGTAGGTACCCATCCAGCCGAAGCTATGCTCAAGTGCGGAGTGTTTCGACCTGCCAACTACATACGGCGACCGGGCGATGACCAGTGGCTTGATATTCTGGGCACGATCGCGTCGCGCATGTAGAAAGCCTATTCCGCGAGGCGAGCACATCCACTTGTGGCAGTTTGCAACGTAGTATGCGGCGTTAATATCCTCGAGGTCCAACGGGATCATTCCAGGCGCATGTGCGCCGTCGACCAGTGTATCAATCCCTCGAGACTCGAGTTCTCTGACGATGTCTTTGGCGGGAAGTACAAGACCAGTGCGACTCGGTATATGGTCGATGACTGCAAAGCGCGTTCGAGGTGTGACGCCAGCAAGAATTCGCTGCATAACGTCGTCTTGGCCAGTCACCAACAGAGGGACCTCGACGACAACGACATGGGCACCGTCTCGTTTAGCGACATGGTCCAGAACCATCCGAACCGAGCTGTAGGCGACATTGGTCGTCAATATCTCGTCGTCGGGGTTGAAGTTGATGCCTTGGATGACAACGTTCAATGCATGCGTGGCGCCAGGTAGGAGGAATATGTCTCTTGGGTCGGCGTGGAGGAAGACAGCCAGGGACTTTCTGCTATTATCTAAGCCGGAGACGTATGCTCGTTCGAAGAATTCATGGGGGTTTTCTTCTATGCTTTGTCGGATCTCTTTCTGCTTCTCGACAACGGAGGTTGGACAGGATCCAAAGGCACCGTTGTCAAGGTAGAGAATGTCGTTTCGGATCTGCCAGTCTCCGAAGCTTTCGATCAAGGCGGTCATGGCCCCTAAGCAGGTATTACCTGCCTGTTCGACCTTGGAAGGATGAGATTCAATGTGTTGCGTCATGATTGAGGCATTGAAGTTCAAAGACAGACAATTCTGGAGGGGCACAAAGACTGTCGAGTATTTTAATTCTATATAAGAGTGCTATGAAGCTTCAGTGACGCAGTAAACAGTCAAATGGAACAATCCAATCGTATCCAAGAGCAACGGTTACAGCAAAAGAAAAAAAAGTGTTGAGATGGTGATTGGCGCGGCCGCTGACCGCTTCTATGCAGGTGAGAATCAATTCCCATATTCTCTATAACGCAGCGCGCCACAATCAGGAGTGCGTTTCCTCATCTCATTTTGCCTGCTGCAAGCTAAACCTGCTCCAGCAATAGTTGCAGACTGCCCTTCGCTGAAATGCGATGAATTTCGGTCTATGTCGCTGTCTTAGACTCGTGTCTCTGTATGTAATGCAGATGCGGCAACGCCTAGACCGTAAGATGTTATCTTGTGAGCCAGTAACACATTCAAGTAAGGTACTAACGTCCCCGACCACCAC